>OZ007578.1:1841549-1869049 GCA_963931925.1 Onchidella celtica | reverse complement strand
TTTACTCTCTTGTGTACGTGACCTAATGAACCAAAGATCAAAAGAATTATTTCACAATGATATCCTAGTGAATTAATTTCCAGACACAAGGGATAGCATTTATCAAATTTCGACTGATAGCACCTGTCAATGAAGGCATCGAATGGGATAGATATTTCAACAAGCTTTACTGCCTTATTATCTGGGTCTATGTCTGTGATATCCGGTCTGTTTTGTGAGTGGTTGAAGGATGTATTACTAGTCTGAAAAATTGCTGGCATGAGGGGCGTATCCATAAGGACAATTTTATTGTTGATGCTGTTTCCTTTAATTTTGTTTGTTATAAAGTTAACAATTCTGTTGTGTCGCTTCTGATACATGGTCTTGAATTTTGTGCATCCATTTAAAATATGTGAGGCAGTTTCTGTAGGATGGTTACAAAGTTTAAATTTTTTGGAATACACATTAGGATAGTAAAGACTCATTAAGCTTTCACATGGAAGTAACTGTAATCGTCCCTTAGTGATAAAAGTTCTTATTTTGTCCGGAATGTTGTGGTTTGTCCAGAATGAGTTGGAGAGAGAGTGATCGATATTGGGGGATTCCCGTACAATACGTCCCTGAGATTTCTTGGCTTTCCAATTTTCGGTGATTTCGTTTAGCTGAAGTTTTTCGTACGCCGCATAAAATCGCGTGGCATCTTCGATGACAGTTGATATCTTTTCATCCATGTGAAGTTCGAAGGCATATATTTGTTGTTTCTGTCATGTAGCTTTAGGTTTATTCTGGCATACATTTCGTTCAAAATGTACCCATGTTGATTTCGTCCAATTTACTTTGGACTCTTTCGTGATTATACCTTTTTCATTTGTTTTATACCCCGCGAAAGACGTTTCATCAGTCGTGTTTGCAACCTTGCGTTTGTCCATGTGCAATTTTAGTGATTTTCTCGCTGTTTCTCTAACCTGTGGGTCGTCGCTGTTCAATACCGACAGGTAAAATGCCAGGTGTTTCGCACAGTACATTATACGTGGGCTGAGTAGTCCTAGTCCCCCGTGTGACTTTGGTGTAAACATGAAGGCTCTAGTGGCAGAGTTGTTAAGATTTAGCCATTCCCTGACCATATTGGCAATAAGATCTTCAAAGTGATTTATATCCTTTTCAGTGAAGGTGAGGTTTGGATAATAGAAGTTCATCTTTTGGTTGCACATTATGTTAACAGCCACAATTTTTGCGCACATACATACATACATACATACATACATACATACATACCTACACACATACCTACATACATACATACATACATACATACATACATACATACATACATACATACTATAATCTTTATTTCCACTGAAATACATTACAATTGCATGTACTGATACAATATAAATAAACATTGCATCTGTGTGGAAATTGTGGCTGTGATAGGCTAGGAATAGATGGAAGGTTGTCTGTGAAAGATGGGAACTCAAGAGTTGCACAGTAGGACTTGTACAGTTAGGTGTTAGAAATCAATAGCTTTGAAATGATGTTTACATCGCTCCTTCCATGCCTGGTATGATCCAATGATGGCGCTTAAGCTACAGTAGCTGCTTAGGAAGTTTGCCTCTGTTCTGCTTACATCCAACTTCAGCAGCCCAGTTTTAAATTTCTGATGCACAATGCCCAAAGTTCCTACGATCAATACAATAACCTCACACTGATATCCTGTATTATTGATGTCAAGAGACAATGGGAAATACTTGTTGAATTTTTCTTGGTAACATGTGTTTATGTGTGCATCAAATGGAACTGATATTTCAACAAGTTTTGCTTTTTTCTGTTGGTGGTTTATGATGGTGATATCAGGTCTCGTGTGTGTTTGCTGGAAAACGTCTGTATGTGATTGTTGGTCTGTGAGGAAATGACTACGCTTAATCACAGTGTCCCTCATAACAGTCTTTTCTTTGTTAAACCAGGCAATTTTTGCGTGAATAATGTCCACAATTCTGTTGTGCCTGCTCTGGTATATTTTCTGCTGTTTCGTGCAGCCGCTCAGGACGTGGGAGGCGGTTTCTGTCGGGTGATTGCAGATCTTGCAGCTTTTGGTGTATGTCTGAGGGTAGTAGATAGATAAGAGGCTTTCACATTCCAAGAGCTGCAATCTGCCTCGACACACGAACGATCGTAACTTGTCATTTAGTTTGTGGTTTGTCAGGACTGCGGCAGAATGTTTAAAGTCTGCTTTAGTGGCCTCTCTCACTATTCTGCCCTGTGAGGATTTGCTGACGAGGTCTTCATGGAATGCTCTGACCTTGAATGTCTTGTAGGCCATGTAAAAGGCCTCAGCGGATCTGAACGATAATGTTGTTTCTTCGTCTGCCTGTATCTGCATAATGAAGTCGTGGCCTTGTTGTAGTAGGCCGATGTTCTCACGATAACACATTTCGTGGAGAATGATCCAGTCTGATTTTGTCCAGTTCACTTTGGAGTTTTTATTGACATTGCCTTTGCAATCAATTGCATAACCAGCAAAGTTCGGATGATCGTTGCTAGTTTCTTCAGCCTTGCGTTTCGACATATGGAGTTTTAAGGACCTTCTTGCTGTTTCTTTGACATACGGGTCGTCGTTATTAAGGAGAGACAGGTAGAAGGACATGTGTTTTGCGTAGTAGAGGACATGGGGATTAAGCAAGCCAATGCCACCCATGGATCTTGGAGTGAAGAAGAATGCTCGTGTTGAAGACGAGTTTAAGCCTAGCCAGGTTCGTGCGGACCAGACTATTTTGTCCTCTAGGTGTTTCAAATTGGCCTCTGTGAAGTGCAGGTTTGGGAAGTAAAAAGTCAATTTTGACATGCACATCACGTTCACTGCCGAAAGTTTGGCTGATGTCGGTAGCACTGATTTGTTAATCTGGTCTATGGTTTTATCAAAGTCACTTATAATGCTATTCACCTGTTGTTGACCACTGGTGTTGGTGATGTTGATGTCATGCCCCAGGTAAGTATATTCCTTCCCTTTGTGGTACATTGGAATAGGAGCATTCTGGATACTAAACTGACGGTTTCCAGTTGTGGATTTTTTGTTCCAGTTATTGCCTGTTCTGTGTCCATGAAGGACAGCGCATTTACGATGTTTCACTTCCATTTGTGCCATCTGCATAAAGTTATGTGTCTTATCAATCATGGTGGCCATTTCATTTGCAGAGGTAGCGCAACAGCATACATCATCAACGTAGCCCTGCACTGGTGTTAAGTTGGAAGCTGTAATGCCATCTGACTCATAGTCTGAATTTATCCACCTTAACCATTTGTCAATTCCCTGTTCGAAGGCTATAATTGACCAGGGGCAGCCCTGGATAACTCCTTTCTCCCTGTGGATTATTCTTGTTATCCCCCCTTTTGCTTTGACTTGGAAAGTCGACCCTTCATAGATATCTTTAGTTATGTCGACGACTGCTTGTGGATATTGCGCTTCTTGGAGTTGGTTAAGCATGAATGCATGATTGCCATTCCCTGACCATATTGGCAATAAGATCTTCAAAGTGATTTATATCCTTTTCAGTGAAGGTGAGGTTTGGATAATAGAAGTTCATCTTTTGGTTGCACATTATGTTAACAGCCACAATTTTTGCGCACATACATACATACATACATACATACATACATACATACATACATACCTACATACATACCTACATACATACATACATACATACATACATACATACATACATACATACATACATACATACATACATACATACATACACACATACATACACACATACATACATACATACATACATACATACATACATACATACATACATACATACATTACATACATACATACATAAAGACAGATAGATAGATAGATAGAGGTCAATGGATGGATGGATGGATGGATGGTTAGATAAACAGATAGATATGGAGACAGAGAGACAGAAAAATAGATAGATAAAGATAGATACATAGACAGACAGACAGACAGATAGATAGACAGACAGACAGACAGACAGACAGACAGACAGACAGACAGATAGATAGATAGATAGATAGATAGATAGATAGATAGATAGATAGATAGATAGATAGATAGATAGATAGATAGATAGATAGATAGATAGATAGATAGATAGATAGATAGATAGAAGGAGGGGAGGGGGCAATAGGAAATGCAGGGGGAAAAAACCCAAGAAAATCAGAAATAATGAAACTGGGGTGAAATGAGTGATGTGTTCCCTGTACATGCTTTATCAAACGTGAGAATAGACAGAGAAATGACAACGCAATATTCTCAATTCAGGGATACGCCCGGTGACATCAGAAGGCCCGTGGAAAATCATTACTGTATATTGCTCGTCGCGGTCGAAAAGGTCAAAATGCGAGAAACGTCATCATTACTTGTGACTTAATCATCTTCTCCTCTCATGAGAAATGGACACGTTGCCGTGCTAATAAACGGCCAAGTCGTGAAAAAAAAAATGGTTGGTTGGCCGTTGTAATAGCCTATCACTTCTCGGAGTAGGTTCTGGATTTCCCAGATTTGTCACGCACACTACATCTCGTTACGTTCACACTTGGAAACTTAGGGCCTGTAGTGCGTAAAGTCATTATGCGTTCTGGCTCGGCCTTTGTGTGATATCATGTGGTCTGTGCAGTTAAACGGTGCCTGCCGAATTGGCGAGTCTGAAGCAAGTCTTGTCTTGCTAGTTGGGGCGCGTCAAAACTGTCTTCAGTCAGGTAGCGGAAAGAGAGAACTAGCGCACTTAACCGCTTTTGCTTACCTACATTCTGTAAAAAACTTGATGTGCTAACTGTGGAGAAATAAAACAAAGTTACTGAGGGGCAATGAATAAGGAACTCTCTATAAGCCCCGAAAATACTCATAATCAACTAATTATTTGTGGCCAATCGGTGGAAAATTTTCCAAAGAAAATGCTGTGGTCCTTTAGCCAGAGCGAGATTACTGTGGCCACCTGGCCAACTCTAGTCCAGCTTAAAACATTTCGTTAAGGTGAACTTGGCTGGGTATACACAATCAAGGCAGCGTGGCCAACTGGCTAGAAAATGAGAAGAAACCCAGATAAAATAATTTAATGTTCATCCCTGGTCTTTTTAACGTCTCAGATAGCACAATCAATGGCCGCATGGTGAAGAAAAAGTCTCGGTGGAAAATGATCGTTAATTTTATAAATCTTACGTGCTAATAGCATTTTTCTAATGCCAAATACTACATTCATAAAGTTTAGTGGACATCCTGATGCTACTGAAAAAGCAAAAGGCACACATATCGCACAGATGTGCAAGGGTTAAAAAAAAAGGACATAATCCATTAGAATCCATCTATTGGATTCATTCAATACATAGCAAGTTTTGATCAAGCATGTGTGTAACTATATTTAAATCGATCTCCCGATAAAGGCAGCGTCATGATCCTGTCCCTCATCCCCTGCCCCAAATCAATCAATGTTATACATCAATCTGGGTCAGGAGATGAGATTATCATTATCGCTGTTCGTAACCCAAAACAGTTTGCAGCAGTGACCTGCGCCAGGATAATTCAGAAACCCAAACAAAGGGACTGGGACTCTCAAATGGTCAAAATAACAGATAAAAAGACCGGCGTGTGTTCAAAGAAAGCCGTGAATCCGTGCCAGTCCAACAATTCCCAAAAATGTCACCAGTAATCCAGTAATAGATTAGCCAGTAAAAGTAACGGCACATTTAGATATCTAGATTGCCAATATCGCTGGAAACATTTTGTCGTCAAACCCGATTATCCATCAAAGCACTTTGTTGTTTTTTGTGGATTTGTTGTTGTTTTTTTTTGTAGATAGAACATCTTTATAATTATTCGTTTGGAAATGCTTTGCCCCTTAACCAATACATAAACAAATGCGTCCCTAAACTCTCAAAATATTTATTGTGATGTTTCTTCATTGCTCGCCAAGCCGGGCTGTTTATCGTCTTTTCCCTCCGCGTTTTGTCCTATTTTTATCAGATTTCTCAGTATCTCTTCTCGCCGACAACCTGTACAAGAGTTCAAATTTTTAGGCAAGCGAAACTGTAGGAAATCTTCAAACAAGTGTCTAGGCCAGTGTTTCTCAAGGTGGGCCTTGGAATTTTTGGGAGGGCGTGAGACCTCAGAAAGGGGGTGGGGTCCTGGGTGGTAGGGATTTTTCATACAAATTTTAATTACATTGTTTATGTTAACTTAACTGTACAGATAAACTGTTGTCTGTTTATGTCGTGTTGGTGCTTTCCTTGTTTATGTAAATACGTTTTAAATCTTTGTGTATACTGCAGTATACTATCTTTGTGAGATCATGGTGGGATGCAAGTATTTTTGGAAATTAAAGCGGGGGAGTGGGACAAATAAGGTTGTGAAACACTGGTCTAGGACGTCGACCTACCTCAACAATTTTGGAGGGCGAGTCACACCCAGAACATGGCTATGGGTGCAGTGATCTCCTGCAGTCTAGGGGTCATTCTAGCTTTCATAATTATCTATGGATGCAGGTCACACACTAATTCTCACCCAACTGGACGATGACCCACGGTCACTGTTGCTTGACACTTTCAATTCAGCAGAGACTGAGTGCAGACAGTCACGGTATCACCATGGCGATAAATGCAGTGATACTCTGGTGTTCCGTACATAACCGAGAGTGGCCTATAACGTATTCCATACATAACTGAGAGTGGCTTATACCAAGCGTCCCATGTCTTATTTAGTCTGGACCAATGTCCGTCTTTGGCATGTTGATATCTCAAGCAACCCCCGGCCTCACAAAACAGTATCAAATAATGACCCAGATCATGCAAAACGGGCACATTGCACGCAAAGATATACATCAGATTGTCTGAGAGAGTTAACCATGAGCTCACCTACTTTTTGCTCTGGTATATAATTACTGAATCTCTTTGTTTCTAATCTTTATCACCCGTTTTTGTGGGTTTCGACGAGACAAAGCAATAACTCTGCTGTCCGTTGAAAGGCAGGAAACTTTATATAACAACTTTATGCCCGAGTAATCGGCGGTCCCGATAAACAGTCTTGCCGTAAGGAGGAGCATTTTTGCTAAATACCGTGTTTAGAAATCCCTTGGAAACAAACTGTACAAAATAAGTGTGCCATACGCTAAATAAACTTTGAATGTCGACGGTACTTCACGGCTAATAATTTCAGTTTTCAGTCTCAGAGGCGTATCTTCAGTAATCCAATGGCCAAGCCAGGATCATTGTACATCAGGTAATTCAGGGGAATATTTCCCCCTATCCTCTGAAGTACAACCATGTAAGCAGAGAGCACTGGCACTATTTCACTATTACATCCCGACACTCGTGGCACTCTACACGTACGAAACATAATCCTATTATTGAGAATTTTCTTAATTTAACCAAGGTCAGAATGTGACCAAAAGAAAAAGTAGTTTTATGTTGCATGCATGCCAAGCCTCGGGCAAGAAATAATGCAGAAACCATTCAATAAAACGAAAAGGAAAAGGAAAAGCAAATCAAGCATTCGGACAATGCTCAACTTTTCTTTTTGGCCCATTTTGACTTTGCTCCAAGCCCTGCTGCGACATATTTAAATAGTATTAATTTCTGAATTCAGCTAAGCTGCACTCAGCTGGAACCAATACTTGTTTTTCCAACTACAAAGAGAAAACGTATTTAAAACCTGCAGTCACTGACTGATACTTGTATTTATCAAAGCTCTGGTCCAGCCCCTTCAGTGCCATGATCGTCAACTTCGCCCACTTTCCCCTCCCAAGTCTTCACCCCCCCCCCCCGCCCCCAAAGTAACTATACAAAACAAAAAAACCGTCGAAGAGAAAAGAGAGAAAGAGAGAGACAGACAGACAGAAAGAGAGAGAAGAGCGGAAAAAGAAAAAGAGAAAGGGAGAGAGAGAGAGGAAGGGAGAGAAACGTGCACTCAGGAAAAAAGTTGGAACTTGTCAACTATAATTATTATCTTTAGTTTGACCCGGGACCAGCCCCGCCCCTTGGCCCCCTTACCCCCCCCCCACCCATACACACACACACATACACATACACTGACCCAGAGGATGGATATCCCTGCTTCAGGGTATCACACCTTAAACGGGAGAAGCCTAGTCAGTCAAATCTTTCATTGAAAGCTGAACGATTAATCTAAAGAGGAAACGCTGATATTTAATTGACATTGAGCGGAGCCGACTGCCCTGTAATTCTCATTTGGCCAGAGGATGAAAATGTCAAAGATTTTTTATTCGTAATTAAGGAGTGTCCGAGCCTGTCGCGTCAATCAGAGTTGGCAAAATGTCAAAGTTCGTGACATAACCTACCAGTCCACAGGATACCAGAACATTTTTAAAAGACGACAATGTTCAGGCCAGAATTCGCCAAACTTACCTTTACGCCTCATTTTGCAATGGCAGTATATTAAGCAAGAAGAAAAAAAGGCAGGTTTTATGTGTTAGATCGATCTATGAAGGGGATTTTACAACGCCCCGTTGTTGGGGGAAAAGTATGTATACAAGTTTTTAACTTCGATGGAATGATACAGTCCTTTCGTCCCAGGTGTATCTTTGTAAGGAGCACGTTGATTGTTTCTGTGATGAATACTAAATTTTGTATGAGGAATAACTGCCAAGTGAATTATGATGAATAACTCTGATATAATCTGGGTAAAGAATAACCGTGTTGGATATGTATAATATTACCATTTTATCTGCGTAATGAAGAATCGTATGTGTTTCTTTGAAGAATAATCGTAATACAAGTTCTGAGCATAGAATAACCGTATTGTGTAATTACGGAATGACAGATTTTCTGAGTACGGAATAAGCGTGTTGTCTATGTGAAGAAATTGCAGAGTACAGGACAGCCTTATTGTCTCATACGATATGACCGAGGTTTGTTTGTTTTTTGTTTTTTTTTAGTGTACATAAAGAATAAAAGTTTTGTCTATGTGAAATAAAGATCACATTGTCACAGTCAGGAGTTTCCATGTAACGCTCGTATATTATGTAGCGAATAGTAATTATAGATAAGAACATAATGTCAAACATATCCAGGACTTTTACTCCGCACCATAATCCTTTCCTTTGCTCTCTTCTGAGATTTTATGACGTTGGGCCTCTTATCAATCATGTTCAAAGCGAGCTTGCATGTTCAACACGTCCCCGTACCTCTCTGCTCGGCACTCATAACTTCTGCTTATTACATCAGATTATAGCCAAACCTACTGATGATGATGAACTAAGATCAGGTTTAAGGGCTAGAAGGAAGTTACTGTGGTAATGTTTGTTTGTGAGAAAGGAGGGATGCACTTTTGCTGTTCCAATAACGTGTATTTTACAGTGGCCTATATAGGTCAGTGGTTACTACGTTTTATTCCTAAATGGATCATTCGTGTAAATGCAATGCCAATATTGGTTCTTCACACATGGATGTCACTGTAGACCAGTGATTCTCGGACGGGGGGGGGGGGGCTACTTGGCTCTTAGAGAAGGAATTCCAAATCCAAATCTAAGGAGGCGCGGGGGGGGGGGGGGGGAATTTTGATTAAAGTCAGGGGGGAATTGGAATAAAATTTCACGGAGAGGGACATAATCAAATATAAAGATGAATATCATAGAATTTTCATTATGATTCATTGAAATAAGGATTTCTTGTTTTCATTTGATCGCAGGTAATAAAGAAATTTAGTTTAATTAACTGTTTCAGTGATTATCACGGTAACAGTGTAAAAAAATTTTAGATGACCATTTCAAAATGAGGCGGATTGGGACTCTGAGATCCACTGCTGTAGATGATCTTTTTGCATATCGGCCCCACCCCTAGAATAAAATGTTAACTTTGCCAACCGAAGAGTGTTGCGAGTTATATTTACGTCTATAGTTATCCTAAAACAAGAGTGGATTTCCTTGTAACGTTAGGCAGAATAATTTTGGATTTTACTGTACCAGCACTCAGGTTTGTTAGATTTATAATAAAGATAAAAAATTCCGCTTTACATTTTGAGATAAAACAGAGACAAACTGGTTATGTTTAAGATGGCAAACACATCATAACGAATACACTGTGTATTATGTATCACAGACAATGATTAGTTTGAGATATTTCAGCGGCTATTATAACTTATCAACTGTCATCATCTCCTTTTCTACATCTAGGTTTCTGACGTAGGAAAGAACACTGGACTGAGCTGGTAAGACACAAGAGTACACAAACCAATGAACAAATAAACAACAACAATGGCAGAAAGCCGCCGTAACAGCATAATAGCCAGGCCAAGGGTATAAACCTTGTGTAAAAACTGGCTTCTCGCGGCTACATTGCTTTTACTATCACGCGTTTATGTCTGAGGCAAACGAATTAACGACCTAGCCAAAACCATTACGGCAGATCCTGGTGCGGAAAGAGAAGTTTTATGACAGTCAATGGCTGGAAGGTTTGGCGTAGCAAAGCATTGTCTGCAATGCGTCTGGTATTGAAGATACCACCATTTGAACTTTTGAAAACAATTGCAAATGATTTAATTTCACATGTTATGTTTAATGCCCGTATCGCACTGAGCCAAGTTTGTTTTGGATCGGTTTTGTGGATTCTGGAGTTAAATTAGACTTAGCGCACTAGTGGGAGACTAGAAACGAGTGTGTCTCTCGCCAGTTGATTCACAGGAAATTGAAGTCTTAGTCAGCACAGACGCAAAATAGGCTTGACTCAGCGGGCTGCCAGCTAAAACAGGGTGCAAAATTAGTATATCAATTTCAACAATATTAAGATTATTTTGTGGAGGATTGAAAAGGGGTGAGTTGTGTGTGTGGGGGGGGGGGTGGGGAGTGAGTTGAAATAAAGCATCAAGCCAATACAACCTTCAGATTTACATGGGGCTATGGAATCCTTGCGCTAAACGTACATGTTAGTCATAATATTAATACAGAACAGCTGAAGAGTTCAAGCCATATACTAGGTGATCTGTATTATTAAGTTTTTCTTCTTTTGATTATTTCGGTCTCATACTGCGAGTAGTACATTCAGTATTTTATTTGGTATCATTCTCTCCTCGTCAAGGACATTTCCAATTTTGAAACCGAATCAAAACTTGGCAAAACGAAAAAAAAAAAAAATGCATGTTGCAAAGCCTTGACGGACAGGCTGAGTTCCGAGAATTGAAATGTGGAACTTGCACAGGATAAATATCGGCAGTTTTGAGAATTTTTTGTTTTGTTTGTTGGTTTCTTTTTCTGCTCATGCTGTTAGATTTTTTTTTTCTTTTTGGCTGGAGAAAGTCCTTAAAGAACCGAAAAGTTATCAGTCTTCCCTTTTCCTTTGCGTTTTATTGTATCGTTTGTGTACAATTTCTATTACGAGGCTTTGCAACGTGTAACGTTTGCTATCTGCCGTATTTGGATTTTCCAAAACGGAATGGTTTATTTTCATTATATCAGAGATAGACATCTTTTACTGTTTTTGTCCAGCCAATATAACCTTCAGTCTTCAGTAATGTTACTGGATGTTTGTGGTTTACCCTGAGCTAAAAGCTAAGAGATGCTTTACTTTCATTCCACTTGTAAGAACACAAACTGGAACCCTAGACGTGGTAATAGTAGGAGCATGCCACACGGATTTACTTCTCTTGCGCTATATTGATCAAGCTGTCATAGACAATCCTTTTCATGGGCATCAACACAGGCCATGTGGTTAACATGGTAGACACACCCCACTGGCCAGTTATGTCAAGGGCAGCAAGGTAAACTGACGTAACTCGCCTTTTTTTCTTTGTTTAAAAAGTTATTTGGCGTACAGGTAGTCCTTGGCAGCCTGCAGGTTGTATTATAAATCTGGGTGTTCAGATTTCAGAACCAGCGTTGAATGACATGTTTATTTATTTATTTATCTATTTGTTATCGTAACTATTTTTTGATGAAGAAAGTCACTCATTATTTTATGTCTTCGGAAAATTCTGTAAGATCTGATTTGCAAAATAGTTAGCCAGTCTATTATTATTATAACAGGGAGCTATCCATAGAGGACAAACAATCAACTTTGGTAATATTTGACTCCCGCTTTCCATATATGTACGATTTTTATCTGGATAGAAACACTTGACACCCACACCCTTGAACGGGTCTACGGTCTTCAGAATGGTGAATGTCCATAGTAAGGCCTTGATGTTCCCAATCTTCAAAGTTGCATTTTGCAAGCACAATTTGATCGTTTCACGAGAAAACATCGATATTACTCGAATTTATGAAATACGACAACTGACCTTGTTTCTTTAAATTTGTTGTTTTTAACCTTTTAAAAAAAAAATTATTATCATAATTGTAAAGCTTACGTGCTGTCGTCAGACACCTTCCTTCCCTTTGTACACTTTTCAGAATCATTCGGGGAGGGGGGGGGGGGGGAAATTCCTCTCTCAGCCCCTCTGGCCCGGGGGTGTTTGTTGGGCCCTTCTGGAGGGGGCACTGCTGTCCAATCAGTTTGCTGTATTTATTCTGTCTATTGTCTTGCCTCTCCTTAGCGCAATAATTTTATTGCTGTTACCGTGTCGATGTACTTTCTCTAAATTCAAACTCAACCACCCAGAACCATTTTGTAGGTGCTTTATGAATGACTCCCGACACGAATTTATAGTTTCTACAATGTTTACTAACACAGCTTAGACCGTAGTCATTTGAGGAAGCGAACGCAAAGAACGTACTCACGTGCAAATATCACACATGTGAGAGAAATGAAGAATCTTTGCTCTAGTTGCTCAAAGTAAATTGGCTTAATGTGATTTTCATCTACATCTTTTTTTAACACTTGGGCTTTGAAGCAGAGGATAGTACTTTAAGCTGATAGCGCCTTTCTGAAGGGCCACAGATATCTCTAATTATGTCAATCTAGTTGAGATCCCGACATTAACCCGGATAAACATACTTCCGGCCCGAATCCCTCCTATAGAATGACTCTCTCTGTCTCTCTCTCTCTCTCTCTCTCTCTCTCTCTCTCTCTCTCTCTCTTCTCTCTCTCTCTCTCTCCCCAGTCTCCCATGATGCGTGCTACGCATGCTGTTCGTATTATAGAGAAGTGCACCAATCTGAGCGCTCTCAAAAGTCAGTAGAATAAAATGCACAAAAGCTGAAGGCGGACACCATGCGAGGACGAAATGAATATTTAAAAAATGTACGTTTATTTATTTTTTAAATAAGCGCCTTAATATCCGCAATGTTCAGTGATCCTATTATGATCTGATTATCAACTGTAACCTGAATTTGAAGCACATCCTTTTTGAGGTTGGTCAGTGACTGGTGCAGATGCGGGGCTCTCTTGTAGAAGAGGGACAGCAGAGAATACATCTGACGTGATACTGCGTGTCGTAAGAGGCGACTAAAGGTGCAAAGGTCCTGGTCTCCCGAGAAGAGCCAGTTGGCGGTGGGCCAACTACCCACCCTGTAAAAATAAACCAGTTACAGAAACACAAGCAAATACTTCAAATCAGTCTTTTATCTTGGGAGAAGGGGGAGCATCTGCACCTGTAGATTCAATGAAGGACAATGGACAAAGCCGAAAGGACGCCACTGGCCCGACTGCTCCTTCATCAAGCAAGTCACTCCGGATTGCGTCGTGGAATGTCCGCTCCATGTATGAAGCAGGAAAGAGTGCCCAGGTTACAATGGAGATGAGGCGATACAGACTGCACATACTTGGAGTTAGCGAGACCCGCTGGATACAGTCCGGACTGAAACAACTTAATACTGGGGAAAAGATTTTGTATTCTGGAAGGGAGGACAAAAAGCATACAGAAGGAGTAGCGATCATCTTGAGCAAGCACGCCCAGAGGTCACTGAGGGGATGGGAACCCTATGGAAGGAGAATTATATTGGCATCATTTACTACAAAGAACAAGAACATCAACATGAACATTGTGCAGATATACGCCCCAACAAATGAAGCAACCGATGAGGACAAGGACGATTTCTACAACCAGCTTCAGGAAATAGTTGACACATTGCCAAGAAAAGATGTGAACATTATAATGGGAGACGCCAATGCCAAGATAGGACAGGACAATACAGGGTATGAGGACATTATGGGGTGCAATGGTTTAGGACAAATGAATGAGAATGGAGAGCGGTTTGCAAGTTTCTGCGCATTTAACAGCTATGTGATTGGAGGTTCAGTATTCCCACACAAGAGGATCCATAAGGCCACTTGGATTTCACCGGATGGAGTAACTGAAAATCAGATTGACCACTTTTGCATCACCCGACGATTCAGACGCTCACTAGAGGATGTCATAGTACAGAGAGGAGCAGATGTTGGATCTGACCATCACATGCTGCTGGCAAGACTCAAACTCCGCCTCAAGAAACAAGGTACCAGAGCAGGAACAAAGAGGAGAAAGTTTCAAGTGAGCCTTCTGGATGGAGACAAGAAGGAAGAGTTCCAGCTGACACTGAGGAATAGATTCAAACCCCTTGTTGACCTCGAAGAGACAGTAGATTTGGAGACTCACTGGGCTAAGGTAAAAGGAGTATTTACATCGACATGTCAGGATGTTATTGGGGAAAAGAAAGTGGAACACAAGGAATGGATCAGTCAAAAATCACTGGACTTGATAAGGATAAGAAGAGACCTAAAAGAACGGGTAAATGCAAGTCGTACAAGAAGCTCAAGAGTTGGTAACCAGGAAGAGTACCGAGCATCAGCTAAAGAGGTCAAAAAATCAATTAAAAAAGACAAAGAGGAGTTCATAGGAATGTTAGCAGAGAAAGCAGAGAAGGCAGCAACAGGAGGACACATGAGGATCCTCTACCAGACTACAAAGACTCTTGCTGGAAAATATGGAAAACCTGAAGTTCCTGTCAAGGATTACAACAGGAAGGCTATTTTTGGAAAGGAAGCTCAGGCAAAAACATGGATAGAACATTTTAACAGCCTCTTGAACAGACCTCCACCAAGCAACCCACCCGACATTCTACCCGCAAGAAATGATTTACCGATCAGTTGCGACCCTCCGACTAAAGCAGAGATTAATGATGCCATAAAGCAGTTAAATCGAGGCAAGGCAGCTGGACCAGACCAGATCCCACCAGAGGCGCTGAAGGCAGATGCTGCTGGGGCTGCAGAGGGTCTGCACTCACTATTCTCGAGGATTTGGATCGGAGGCAAGTTTCCAAAGGACTGGAAGGAAGGACACCTCGTGAAGCTCCCCAAAAAAGGGGACCTCAGCAATTGTAGTAACTACAGAGGAATCACACTTCTCTCCATCCCAGGAAAGGTTTTCAATCGGATTATTCTCAAGCGAATACAGAATGCAACAGACCAAAAACTTCGCGAGGAGCAAGCTGGTTTCAGGAGTAATCGATCAACCACCGACCAGATCGCCACGCTGAGAATCATAGTAGAGCAGTCGCTAGAGTGGAACTCCCAACTGATAGTGAACTTCCTTGACTACGAGAAGGCCTTTGATAGCATCGATAGAGAAACACTATGGAGAATATTGAGACATTATGGAATCCCAGAGAAGATGGTGAATCTTATCAAGAGCATGTACGAGGGGACAAGTTGCAGAGTCGTACATGATGGTGAGCTTACTGACAGCTTTGATATCAAGACTGGTGTTAGGCAGGGTTGTTTGCTGTCCCCATTTCTGTTTATCCTGGTGATTGATTGGCTTATGAAAGAAACCACCAGTGGAGGAAGAAATGGCATACAATGGACCCCATGGACACAGCTGGACGATCTAGATTTTGCAGATGACTTGGCACTATTGTCGCACACACACGACCAGATGCAAGCAAAGACTACAGCTCTAAACAAAATTTCAGAATCTATTGGATTGAGGATACATCCCGCGAAGTCGAAGGTCCTAAAAATTGTTGCACCCCTAAGCGAACAAGTCACAGTAGGAGATCAACCACTGGAAGATGTAGAGTCCTTCTGCTATCTTGGTAGTATCATTGACAATAAGGGAGGAACAGAGGCAGAAGTCAAAGCACGAATTGGAAAGGCACAGGCAGCTTTCACATCCTTAAGCAAGATTTGGAGAACCAAGGATATATCTCTAAAAACAAAGCTGAGGATATTCAACTCGAACGTGAAGTCAGTCCTGTTGTATGGATGTGAGACTTGGAATGCGTCCCAGGCCTGCATAAAGAGAATCCAAGTTTTCATCAACAGATGTTTGAGGAAGCTACTTAAGATCAGATGGACAGACAAGGTCAGCAATGAAATTGTATGGAAAAGAACAAGACAGAGCCCAGTCAGAGAGGAAATTGGTAGGAGGCGATGGAGATGGATCGGCCACACTCTCAGGAGGCCAGGAAACAGCATCACGAAGAAGGTATTGGACTGGAATCCCCAGGGCAAGAGATCAAGAGGAAGGCCGCGCGGAACGTGGAGGAGAGCCAGAGAAAATGATGTGCAACGAAGCGGAAAGACTTGGAATAATGTAAAGAGGCTGGCCCATGATAGAGAGGGATGGAAGGTGTTTGTTGGTGGCCTATACCCTGATCCAGGGTGAGAAAGGCAATGATGATGAGTGACTGGTGCCAAGGATCAGCAAGTCCTGAAATATAATTATATAGTACTGCTCACTGCTTCCCCACGTTTTGAGTTTCAACACCTCAATAATTTCTACTATCATACTTTCAATTGAAGGAGTCCCTGCCAGAAGCCCCCCCCCCCCCCAGGAATTGAAATCAGAGGTTTGAATTGTTTGGAGGAAGCACGACGACACGATAACGGCCATCTTGTACTGGGAAGAATCAAGAATAACGACAGAATATAGGACCATTGTCAGACAGGAGATCCTACCAGAGCCGTCACTATTCTGTGAATACAGGTATTGTCTCTAATGGAACTAGCATTATTCTTTTTTAAAAAAACACCAAAAAACGGCATGTACTCGCGTCAGGTTACTTGGCTAGGTGTTAAACCCCACTGTTCCCATGTTGTTGTTGATTTGTTAATCCCCCAATATGCTAAGCAAAGTTTTCCTCATTTCACACTGAGTAACCGTGACATTTCTGGCAGTAACATGCAACTGTTTACTGAAGATTACAGGGTACATGACGCACGCATTCAACAGCCAGCTCAGATTTCGTATTTGATGGGCGTTAAACTTTTACAATTATCTTCCGATGTCAGAACAAACAGGGTCGGATTTGTAGGGAGTATGTGTGTGTTTGTATGGGGGTGGGGGTTAAAGACAAAAGGGGCTGCAGGTGCCCTTCCAGAGAGAGAGAGAGAGATTATATATATATATAAAGTTAGAGAGAAAGAGAGAGAGAGAAAGAGAGAAAGAGAGAGAGAGAGATATAAAGATAGAGAGAAAGAGAGAGACAGAGAGACAGAGAGCCTTCCTCTATACAAAATGATTATATTGAGTTTAATGTTGTTGTGTAAATTGTTGAATCAGCCAGTGTTATCTGTGGAAACTAAAGAGTACATAGTAGCATAGCGTTTTTCTCTGTAATTTGCCATTCCTAAAAAATCAACTTTCAATTTTGATAGCTTGTATTATAATAATATGTACACATGTATTTACTTCAGAAACAAACTCATTCAAACTTTCCATTCCATGTATGTAAAAATTGTCAGTTCTAATTACAAGCAATAAGTGGACTCCGATGTGTGTATTTGGTGTATTACTCTGTAGGGTATTTGAATTTCTTCGTATAAGGGGCCCATCGAACTTGAAATGCCCCCCCCCCCCAACACACACACGTCTAAATCCGACCCTGAGACCAAAATGCGTTTTTGTTGCCTGTTGTGGCTTGCTTTGAAATTTGAGCCACTTGATGCTCTCGTCAAATCTATCTAAAAAATTGAACTTCTGTTCACGTGTGGAGGTAAACTGATGCAAACCAATACGTTCTAAACACTGTGAACCAATTACGATATCTGTACACCGATCAGAAATGCATTAATGAGAAATGGTGTGCGCTTAACTGTATAATTGATTGTGTTTCTCTGCTTCTGGCTGTTTTTTTTTTGCTAATGATGCTGCCGCTCATTACTGAAATCGTAATACATATCTGTCCTTGTGTGTTTGTCATGCATGGATCCCCAAACTCTCTGACACTGGTGTGGTGGTGGGGGTGGGGGTGTAAATGAAACTTTGCCTATCGAAATATTATGGATCCTGCAATCTCCTTTGCCAACCTCAAGATAATCCGACCTCAAAAAGCAAATGCCAACTTTCACAAGTTACTTCTCTCGTCCACAGCATCATCTCCGCTCCTCTATTTTTGTACGAACAATGACGTAAGACACTCTGTCGTCTGTATTCTTGTCCACAGCATCCGTTCCTCGCCTCTCCTCGTCGTTATAGAGGCAACGAGAGTTTTTTATACGTCATTTTCCGTAACAATAGCGGAGCGGATGCTGTTGACAAGAGCAGATAATTTTGAACTTTTATTTTCGTAAACAAATGATAAGTAAAGGTATTACCACACGTTTTGTCGGACAGGATTTTGATGCACTCACTCCCACATATCCGAACATTATCTTACGGTGGTCTGCCCTTGTTTGGATATCACCATCATTTTAGACAATCGGACTTTTGAAAACCTGCTCAGTAAACAGCTCCTACCCTGTAGTGCTTAGCTTCGCTCGGCATTCACGGTGTTGAGGATAATTATGGTCTGGTAGATACAAAAACAAATAACAAAAAACGAATGAGCTGTTTTGTTAGACTGGTATTAAATGACAGAAAGAAAATAACCAAACTGTCTTGTCTGGCGAATTACCAACTGCAAGAGAGTGCGAGCTTTAAAAAAACACACCATGTTTTCGAAAAAAAAAAGATAAACAAATGAGGAAATTATAATAAGTGGGAAAAAAAGATAAACAAATGAGGAAATTATAATAAGTGGGAAAAAAAGATAAACAAATGAGGAAATTATAATAAGTGGGAAAAAAAGATAAACAAATGAGGAAATTATAATAAGTGGGAAAAAAAGATAAACAAATGAGGAAATTATAATAAGTGGGGAAAAAAGATGCTTCCCCAATTCAAACCTGAAAACATCATGTTGCACCAGTTATTGTTTTCGTTATTCCCTTATCTTAATATAATTATGATGTAAAGTAAAGTGCATAATCGTTACTCCCGAGAAACACATTAATTTACATAATTTTTTATATATGCATTGAAATGTGACAGCCGTGAGCCTTGTCTCAGCTACCCTCTCATAGCAATAAGAATTATATCCGGCTGGTGGTGAAAGTCCATCTGTAATTAAATTGTTGTTGTTGTTTTTTGTTATAGTTTCTTTTTACATGCTATTTTCTTTTTCCGTCGGAATCAATTAATGTAAAAGATAATCACAGTATCCGTGAATGTAATCGTCTGGCAAAATGATTAATTATATGTAAATGAAAGATCCTTTACAATTATTGGCGACTCATGCATAATTCAAGTGTTTCACTTTTATATGCTTTTTATGCAAAGGAAACACGGTGTTTGGAACCATTCACAAAGGCAATAAAGATGGTACCTGTCGTAAATGGCAGGAATACATTGGATATTAATAGTGCCTCCTATGCCAATTGCTCTCAAGTTGACTGGGTCGAGTGCTGAATGCGTCAATCAATTTGGTATGAGATTGAATCGAGCAATTCCTTCAGTAGATGTATTGTGAATTATGGTTCATGCCTTGAAAAATGATCTTTTTTTTTTTTTTCTTAAACTCAGTCCGGTAGACTTGATGTTGAAAAAAAAAATATATAAATCATCGTATGATGTTCAGTCTTTCACCCGTGAGCGCTACAAAGACCGTTCATTGAAGTCTTTTTTCTTTGTTTTACCGTTTTATAATGAAACTTATTAAAGGCAGGAATGCAACATTCAGTGATGGATTGACTTTATCGCGACTTTAGTTCTTATTTTGTTCTACCTCCATTTTCTGAAAAACTGGAGATTTTCTAGTCTATAGAAGAGGTAAAACAAATGCAGGCTTTTGACACTTGTTTAAAATGCGTTGTGGCACTTGACAAGCTGTTTGACCATTCTGATTTGTTGTAACTTCTTATCATAATACTAAACCCTCAGATGTTTAATGTCGAATTTCTCAGTTGTGCAAAAAAAAGCTGGATTAGGAACATAAGAACTAAGGTAGGATTATTTCTGTTTTGTTATACTTTCCTAGTTCAAATGGCAGGAGTGTGATGGTGATTTGAACAAAACTTTCACGATAAGGCATTACCAGAAAACATAAAGGTCTACTTGGACAAGTTGTTGCTTTGTTATCTATTATCACTGAAAGCCAGATCTTTCCAAGTATGGCGTGACAAGCAGGAGATTCCCGCCACAGCCATTAGGGACGAAGCAGATCAAGGCTGGTGTAAGCCCAGGCCGGTAGCTCGCCGCCCACAAATCTTGCTTCACACTAGCACAGTGGGTACTGCCGGCTTCATCCCGCCAGGTCGTAGTGTGGGCAGTGCCCACTGCTCTAAAGTGAAACAAATTGTAGGGGTGGCGAGCCACCAGTCTGGCGCCTACACCAGCCTTGGAATGTTTCAGCCCTTATTGTTCTCTGCTAATTCCACACACACTCTTTGCCTGTCGATCTTCAGTGAACGGCGGATTCTATCGACGGATACAAGACAATGTCAAGCACTAGGTTTTTTTAAACCGGGTAGAAATGAAAACAGTAGCAAACAAACAGACAAAATAATGAAATAAGAATAAAATGCCTTACGTTTCATTACATATATGGCCTTTAGCGTCTTTACAGACGGTCTTAGCAGCTAGAATATTCACTTTCACTTTGACTGACAGCTTCTCTCGTGGCTTATTCTACCAATGTTTGACCCGAGAGTGCGATGGCAGTGATTGCAGGTCAGTCTTTTGGGTTCACTTTGGCGAGTGTTTTCATTCCGCCTCTGTCGTTTTGTCAGGTATGTTTCTTTTGCCTTGAAGTCTATTGCGAGCGTGCCACTGCGCAATTTTTGTCTCCATCTGCTTCGATCATTTGCAAGGTTCTCCCATTCATTGGGGTCGATGTTGAATGCTTTCATCGTGACCTTGCAAGTGTCTTTGAATCGCAGATGTGGCCTACCTCTGGGTCGGTTGCCAGTAGCAAGTTCCCCGTAGAGAATTTGTCTGGGGATGCGATCATTTTCCATACGGTGGAGATGTCCAAGCCACCGCAGTCTTTTTTTGCCTAGGAGAGCCTGAGTTGATGGAATGTTGGCTCGGCTCAGAACTTCGATATTTGAGATCCTGTCTTGCCACTTGATCTTGAGAATTTTGCGTAGGCAGCGCAGGTGGAAGGAGTTGAGGGATCTTTCATGTTTGGAGTAGGTGGTCCATGTCTCTGAGCCATACAGCAGGGTGCTTAGGACGCAAGTTTGGTACACGAGTACCTTTGTTTTGATGGTCAGCTTGCTATTGTTCCACACCCTTTTTGAGAGTTTGCCAAAAGCTGTGGCCGCCTTTCCTATTCTGGCATTTATTTCAGTTGTTATGTCTGTGCTACCACTGATGGTTGAGCCTAGGTAGCAGAATTTTCCCACTTGCTCCAGAGGAGAGCCATTCAGCATGATTGGGTTGGGGTTTCTCAAGCCTTGTGTCAAAACTACAGTTTTTGAGACACTGATCCTTAGCATGAATTTGTCACAGGCTTTGGCAAGGCTATTGATGAGAGCCTGGAGCGTGGTTTCATCGTGGGCCACGATTGCAGCATCATCTGCGAAGAGGAGCTCTTGTAACATAATATGCTCTGTACGAGATTTTGCTTTTAGTCTGGCAACATTAAAAATGGAGCCGTCCACTCTGGTGTTAATAAGTACTCCACCTGAACATTGACCAAAGGCATTCTTGAGTAGGGCTGCAAAATATATACCAAATAAGGTAGGAGCAAGAACACATCCCTGCTTCACACCGCTGTTTACAGCAAATGAATTGGATGTGCAGACGAATTTTTTCGTCGTTATCCGAGAAGACTAGGTACTCGATCCAAACCCCCCCCCCCCCCTGGTAGGATCAGTTAGCAGAACTTTGTCTATTTTGAGAATAGGTATATACGGTTTCATTACAAAGAAATGGTTAAACCACTCGTGCCATTTACTCATAGCTCCAGTTGCAGAAACGTTTATAGGAGGAACAATGGTTGTATTTATGATTTACTACAGTAATAAGAGATTTACTATACCTCATAATGTGGTTTTGTTCATTTTCTACTTCCCACGGTATTTGGTTTTACAGCCTTTTCCACTACACAAACCTTTACTATCGCCAGGAACCCTTCTAAAATACGTGGTTTCTGTTATTAAGATGATCATTTCCACAGTTGTCCCCTCTCTTTCTCTAGCTCTCTTTCTACCGCACTCTTACATCTGCTGCGAAATACAACTTCACTTTGGTCTCAGCATTAAATTTGAGTATTATGTTTTAAAATTCTTTCCAGGCTCTCGTTTGTCTTGTTCGTTCTTAAAAAGCCTAGGATCTACAGCTTGGGTTAGTAACCTTTATACACATTTACACAACTCTTTTCACATCTGTACCAAACAACTCTTGAACATTTTACCAATGTAATAACATTTATACGGAACTACCTAACTCTATTTGAGACATTTAAATTGATGAAGCTCTGAATACCAAACATAGATAAAATACCCAAATAGACGAAAAGTGGCCGTGATCGTTCCGACACCCCGTACTCAAACTCAAACTCTTTTAGGATAATTCTGGTATTTGTTTTTGTATTTGTATAAATTGTATATACTATTTTAGTCCCATCTGGAAAATTTGCCTTTTGTGTCATTGCACCTAGTTACAACTGGAGCAGGCACGTCGTCGCCACACTGCAGCGCCGGTTGGCGGTTTTTTTTGGGGGGGGGGGGGGGGGGGAGAGAATGAGGGGGAGGGGGAGGGAGTGGATGAATTTTATTTATTTTTGCCCGGTCAGTGGCCTGTTCGGCCTGCTCTTTTCGATTTCCAACTGCCAAGGTATCTTTAACGTGGGCAACGTGCACACGGGCCCTCCGAATTTTTTCGTCGTTATCCGAGAAGACTAGGTACTCGATCCAAACCCCCCCCCCCCTCCCCCCTGGTAGGATCAGTTAGCAGAACTTTGTCTATTTTGAGAATAGGTATATACGGTTTTTCATTTTAATAGAACATCCTCTAGTGTTGGTTATGTTGCATCTTTTATGGTCCAGCAAGAAATCTTCTCGCTAGAAAAAAGGGTGTGGTTTAGATGTAACTGTTGTCGAGCTGACTCGCTATGGAATTTCCAAACTCAAATTCGTTACGCATTGCCAGCTGGGGATATTCGTTGTGCCCAACACGAGACATGGGATTTGCAAGGGGGAGGGTGGAGATTGAAAGACAGGAAAGGAAAATAAACATTTGATATAAATAGCTCCCCTGCCATATTTCACGAATTATTTCAGAAAATAATTTCACCGCCCTGATAGCACATAATGGTATAAATGATTATATTT
Source organism: Onchidella celtica (assembly GCA_963931925.1). Classification (NCBI taxonomy): domain Eukaryota; kingdom Metazoa; phylum Mollusca; class Gastropoda; order Systellommatophora; family Onchidiidae; genus Onchidella; species Onchidella celtica. Next base: position 1,845,640 of record OZ007578.1, on the reverse strand, counting down.
TGGGGTGCTGTTTTGAATTAAGCGTCTGGAAGATCCAACGTAAAAGAAACGAAAAAGAAAGAAAATCTCTCTCAAGACGACCAGGCTAAAAAGCTTGGACAAGGATTTTTATATTCCGATCAGCAATCCTTTAGATTTGCGGTTGCATTAAGAGCATCCCTAATTATATTGAAATGCCCGCGGTTGCCTTTTTTCTTCCTCCATGAGCAAAGTGATTTCCCAATTTCTGCAAATCTCTTATCTTTAACGTCCAGTCCGAACTTAATGTCCAGAGTTTTTTTCCTTTTTTTTTTTTTTTTTTTAGCAAAGGAAACCCCAAGAGGAAAATTGGAAAATTAGATATTGAAGGAATTGGACAGAAAAATGAAGGAGAGAGGAAACGGTGGAATTTTCCTCTGCTACATTCTATTATCTAAGAAGATAATATTAACGGCTCTTCATGTGCCCTTTTCGTCATCCATGAGGCTTCTTCTCTTGTTGTCTCCGAATGTTTTCACTGGAGTTACAAAATCGTTGGGTTTTTTTTCATTTTACTTTTTGTTCTTTTATAATGTCTGCCTTTTTTTTTTGAAATCAGGCGCGTTTTGTTCTTTATTATGGCTGCATGTCAAATCAATTTGCAATGTTTTCATGAGATTCATGAGCCAGAAAATGAGGGGAAAGGATGAATTTTGCAGCTATGTATCATGTCAGTGTTGGATACAGCAATGATCATTTCAGTTTATGTTAAATGGCACAGAAAGATTGGCAGATACGAAAAAAACAAAAACAAAAAACAAACCCCCAATGACCTGGTCTTTCCTCTTCTATTTCTTTTATTATTCATATTATTATCATTATTATTATTTTTATTATTTTTAAATCAAGATTTAATCGCAAATGGTAGAGAGATTTTTTTGTTTCTCAGAGTTCGCGTGTAGTTTGAGATTGGAGAAACCACGTCGACGAGACCAGGGTTATATCATGCCAGGAAGAAGCAAAGACGACAGAATATGACAGAACTATAGGACAGGAGTAGAGACCACGGGAAGCACCCAGCAGCCAATCGCAGCCCACCCGTAAATTTATCCAGACATACCCAAGTCGGGGTCACGGTAGCCTAGAGGCAAGGTGCTCGCCTCTCATGCCGAAGATACCGGGTTCAAATCCCCGTCGGTGCAGGCATGTTGGAATTTTGGGATTTTTCTCATATTTTCCTGTCCCTGATCCTTAGGTGGGTACAATCGAGTACCCAGTCTTCTCGTATAATGACGGAAAATTCGGAGGGCCCGTGTACACGTTAAAGATACCTTGGCAGTTGGAAATCGCGAAGAGCAGGCCCTACAAAGCCACTGCCGAGGCAAACTTCTAAAAAAAAATTATCCCTACCACAACAAAAAAAAAAACAAAAACAAGAAAAATTGGGGTGTAAATGCCAAAGACAGCAAACCTCCTAAAATAAAGACCTAAACACGATTATACCCAAGTCAAAGCATGTCTCCATGATAAGTTGTATATCGCACAAGAGAACCCCAGTTGGGGAAAAAAGTGGGGTGAATTAGTGGATTTCAAATTGACAACGTGTTTTTGGGATCAGACAAAATATTTGTGTTTTAATCATATCAATATCTGTGTACTATTATGTTTCAGGACTTTGCCAGTGCTTGGCACCAGTTACTGACTAAACTGAAAAGGGTTTAAGCTTCAAAATTTTTATACAGATTACAGTTGATACACAAATCATAACACGACCATTCATAAATACCTATACAAAGACATGTACTTTTCAACAACAACAAAATTTCGGTCCATTTCGTTCTCGTGTATTGTCCACTTTTGGGTTTTATAGTTTCGATGTGACTGCCTTTCGAAATGTGTTCTCACCTTGAAGTAGAAAACAGTAAGTGAATACTGCACACCCTGAATTTTACATATTTTAAACTTGTTTTTTTTTCTTTTAATAAATTCACAATTTTTATCTTTTGAAATTCGAAAAGAAGGGCAAATCTGTCATAGAATCTCTCTTGGAGAGAGAGGAAAAGGTGGGGGATATGGAGAATCAGTTGTAAGAGATCAAACAGCGGGTAAACTACAAGAAAACGATCGATTTAAAACAAAAACAAAACCCACCCATATTTAACAGAATGGTTGCACAACCAGGACAAAAGGAATAAAATCGCAATTCTATTCACGTGACATCACTTATCGACCTAAGCTATTTATATCATGATCCCCGTCAAAGTTGTGGCCAGTCAGAAAATAATAGCTATGCCCCCCCCCCAAATAATTAAAAAAATAATTGCAACAACTCTTCCACCCCCCCCCCCCCCTTTTTGGCGTCATTTTGCACGTTTATCGAATTCTGCAAAATGGAAAGCAAATATTTTAGCGGCTCCAAAATAACTACTTGCTTTTTCAGAGTTAACGTGCTCTACAAATACTGCGCTTTCAGAGTGAGAACCTGATCATATTTCTACAAACATGTCTATTTTGCTTGTCTACCCCGGCTGTTACTTCAGCAGCTTAAAAAAAGGGGGGCGGTGTTTGGACGAGCCGATGGTTTACATAAAGTACAACTCGCTACTCGAGAGAGCTAACAGCAACTTAGCAAAGATTTATTGCAATATCGTCTTTATGACTATCATCTTCGGCCATTGAGGAGATGGAAGGGGAGATCTATTTGTTGTCTCAATCGATTCTAACCGCAGAGATCTAGTTGCAACATGCAATTATTTCCACGACTAGATTTCGAAAGTGGGACATCTCATGATGCCGTATGGGCATTTTGGGCTCCATTGCGTAATGTTTTGGAGTAGAAAGGTTGATATTGACGTTCATTACAAGAACATTTGAGTGGCGGATCTGTAGGAAGACATGGTGACGCATTTACAGACAAAACCAATCGATAGGCTGGAACCTGCCTACGAGTCTGGTGACGCAGTCAAATCTGTTATGCGCCTGTTCTAACTCAAATAGCTAAGTGTCTCTTTCCGCCAGCTGAATGCAAAACAAGGTAAAGAAACAAAAACTGAGTGGCACAAAGTGGCCGTTATGGTGCCGACGCGCCAAACTCAAATTCAAATTCTGCCAGCTACATCAAGACAGTTTTGACACTCCAAACTAGCAAGTTTAGACTTGTTTCTGTCTGGCCAATAAGCGAAGTCCAGTTTAACTTGGCAGTCTACATCTCTGTCTGAAACGGAGATAAATCAGATCGACTCAATAGGCCACTAGCCTAACTTTGATGGGTAATTGGTAAATTGCTATGTACTCGATATTTGGCTGATTATCCGAAGAGTGAAGTGTGAGCTGATACGTCATCAGATAATGGGGCGATGCAGTTTAAATGGTCAGAAGAATTGAGCTTAAGTGAGCCAAGATAGGATAGTCAACACAGAGAGAACAGAAAAAGCTCATATGTTAGTTATATCATAGCAAGTCTTTAAAAAGTAGTCATATATCAGAACTAGGACGTTGAAATAGTGGTAGCTATGATTGCTTACGAACGTGGAACTCTATTGAAGGTGGTAGTAGAACGAAAAGTACTAAAATAGCAATAATAATATATCTCCAGTAATTGTAATAAGCTCTTTCCGCCGTGGAGCCAGAAATATAAAGACGGTAAATCATAAAAGTCAAGGATTCATATTCTACAGAAACCAATAGATTTGGCTACTTTGATAAGACAAATTGCGCAAAAATGACCGTTCTTCTTTCGTAATAAAATAGGATTTCTTCCTTCCCGAGTCACCGCCCGCTCGTAATGATCAGCTTGTGTGGCCCAGCTCTCCGATTGGTCGTGACTTAAACGTCAATTCGTGTTATCTACAAACGTAAGGCCTGAAACAGATCTCGGTTTCCTGTTAGTTTAGAGCTCTTGGTAAATCTCGGTAGGGATGGGAAAGTTAATCTGAGTATATGATGTGGCATCTAACAGAGTGGGCTAGGGGTGTCCCGGGGAATTCCACTGTACCATAAATAATTAATATGAATGCCCGTGATATTATTTTCATGAATATAACAGAAAACCTCTCATATTTTCCTAATAGAAAAGTAAAGGAAAACTGGCCCTTTCAGGAGTGTGTTGCAGTCCATTTACATGATACTGTGAT
>OZ007578.1:1786549-1836549 GCA_963931925.1 Onchidella celtica | reverse complement strand
GTAATAAATGAAACATTTTTGGGTGTTTTTTGGGGGGGGATTTTTTTTTTAAATAAAATGAGCTGCAGGATTACACAATAGTCCTATATATGTATAATTGTCTCATGGAATAATCAAATACCACTTCGGGTTTAAAAGGAGTCTTGATATAAGTATCCACCTTTCTTACAAGGGAAAGAGGAGGGGGGGGGGTTGTAGCTGAGCTCTATGAAAAGCTTACAAGGAGATTTCAGAAATTGCCAAAATCTAGCCTAATGTCTTATGAGTGGCGCCACACGGTAGTAGTTTCGATTTCTGCGCATTTCAATTTCGCCCAACGGGTTTGGTCCTTAACGGCTTCATTATTTTAACAACTTTGAAAAGTGGTAAGTGAGAAAATGTTATTAAAATATAGCTAATAATATTTTGTACTTTTAGCGCAATAAATTTCCCTCTTATATTGAAATCGATGAATTTATCTCAATTTTTTTTTATTTTTCTATTGTTTTTGCTGCCTCTGTCAGTTTCTTTCCTGATATTCCTTTTTTTCTTCTTTGACTTACATCTCTCTCTTAAAAGTTTGTTCCTCTTTGTTTCGCTGTCTGTTTCATTCTTCCATGATTTTCTTCTGTCAGTTACGTAATTGGATACTTCCTTGTCTTCATCCATGTTGTTTCTGTCCTGCGTTTGAATTTTATTTTGCATTTCCCTTATTCCTCCGTTCGTACTTCTGTCTTTTCTATCCTTCCTTCTCTGACTCTTTCCTCCCGCTGGGATAACACTTACATTTATTCCTGCATTTCTTGTATTCCTTATTTAAATCGTCGCCTAGTGTCAGCTTGCTGCAAGACATTTGTTTGTATAATACAATTTAAGTCCTTTAATTATTTTTTTTTTAAACCAGCCTCTTTGTAACAGCATTTTTTAACAAGTGAAAGTTTCTCTCTCTCTCTCTCTCTCTCTCTCTCTCTCTCTCTCTCTCTCTCTCTATCTCTCTCTCTCTCTCTCTATCTCTCTCTCTCTCTCTCTCTACTGTAATGCCCGGGACCCACTAGTCGATGTTGGTCAACCGACCAAGCTGGATGGTGACGTCACAACATTGAGTTTTAATGAGATCCAACTAGTTTGCTGGAGTGTGAGGCCTTATTGAAACACAAGGCCCTGATGCCACCATTCAACTAGTCGGCAAGCGAGAACTTGTTAGTGCCGGCCGGGCCTAAACAGTTTTCGTTCAGTGTCGTTCTTTAGTTGTTTCTCTTTCTCTCTCTCTCTCTCTCTCTCTCTCTCTCTCTCTCTCTCCCTCTCCCTCTCTCTCTCTCTATCTCTCTCTCTCTCTCTCTCTCTCCCTCTCTCTCTCTCCCTCTCTCCCTCTCTCGGTCTTCGCTTCACGCCCTCAGTTCTGTCTCGTCTCCTGCCCACCTGACTTATTTTCAAATCATCGTCTCGAGCGCCGTCTCGATCAACTTATCTTTGGAAATTCCCACTTGACCCTATTAGTTCTGGGGGTCGAACATTATGATGCAATTTAATCTGTGCGACAGATTGTGATAGGCGGGTAGACGCTTTTCATGTCCTGGGGGGAGCCGCCGAGAAAGGACTTTGTGTCCGCCCAGGCAACACGATGAGTGGTGCTATAGACCGGGCCCTGCCTTCATCCTAATGAAAATATCGGCAGTATTTTGATTTATTGCGGAGGGATGCCGAGGTGCAGTACAGAATGTGTTCGTGTGCTATCAGGATGAGCACTCCATGCTATATTACAGTTAATTAAAGGATGAGTATGTGGAGGAATTGGTGGAGGTATATAAGATGGGCGGACGGACTAGATCTTCGGATGGATGAACGGATGTCCAAATGAATATTTTTTCGGACGGAAGGACGGGTGTTTAAATGAACAGATCTTTGGACGGAAGGGCGGGTGTTCACATGAATAAATCTTTGGTTTGAAGGACGGACGGACGGTTTGCAGAATTTTCAAATGGTTTGGATGATGAACTGGTCTTTCACTATTGCATAACAATGCAAAATCAGGCGAAAAACAAACGCAAACTGTCTGCTTCATTTCTCAGCGATTATTGTATATGTCAGTTACAGCAACACTGTACAAGACTATTCAAATGTCCCATAATATATTATGTTTTGTTTTTATTTTTCATATTAATTTCTTTGTTCCATGTAAGACATACCACTTTGGGCTCTTAATTGATAATGTCCTACCCTTTGGATCAGCTAAGGGCAACCTATGGCTTTTTCGGCTTCTCAAACATTTTTGGACGGCCCGCGGGCGTGATAGAAAGTTTACTTTACACAGTTATCACTCAGCTATGAAACATTATTATTTGAACACTCAGACTCCCTCCCTAACACCCCCACCCCTCCCCAAAACTCTCAAAATCAAACAAGTACCTTTTTTTTTTAATCAACAAGAAAGTAAATAACATACCATCCGACCCTGTACAACCTCACATTTTTCAGATCTGACCCTTATTCTCATGTACATGATTGTATAGTGAAAGGTTGTCCATGCCTGCTTTAGACCATCGTCTTTTCTATCGAAGTGTCTAGGCACACGACATATCGTGGAAAAAACGTGGAGATATTTTCTCACGACACGTTTTTCATCCAATCAGAGTTGACCGTTTTCTGATTCAAAAATAGCGGCCCCCACTGAGCGGGAGGTCGGAACCTGGGGGGCGTGAGGGTCTAGTCAGTTTGTATCAATGGGCGGTAGTCAGATTGACTAATCAGGCGAAATGGGGCTGGGGTAGCTGTAATAAGTGGTGAAACGCCATGAAAAACTTCACCAAGGCCATTTTCATGACATGTCGTGGAAAACTTCACGGAGGCGATTTCCACGACGTGTCGTGAAAATAGCCACTTCCCTTTTCTATTGTAACAGTTCCCTAAGACTGTCGTAAGTCAAATATTCTAAAAATCGATGATTACTAATCAATATTATGTTCAACTACATTACAGGCCACATCAATTAATTAATGATCTTGTTTCTAGGCTGCTAAGCTGAAAAATAGTTGAACAGCAAAACTTTCAAAAACTCACCTCCGGTAGATCAATAATGCTAAACAAACAACAACAACAACACTTTTCTTGTTTCTCCGGAAAAATAGTCAAAACCAGTTACTACAGTTTTAGGGAACGGTGGCGTAATTTTCTGAATTAGAATGGATGTAAGAAAAATGATTCCCCCATCATTTCACCGTGTCAGTCAGTTTGAATAACTGTCGAAATCATACCCAACCAGTAACCCTACGTCAGCCTGACTTAGATTTTCGTAGGATTGGTAGGATTGCCGTAGGGGCAGATTTCCTACATTAAATCGACGGTTTTGCGATGTTGTAACCAGCGGAAACTACGTAAGAACTATGTCATTCCAATTTGCAAACTTGACGTCAATCCTATCCATCGGATTTCCAGTAGGGGTGCTGTCTGGGTACATCTCAGATTTTTGTCAGTTCCTGACAGTCTGCAGTACGCTGACCTTAGTCCAGTTACCTTGGCCAATAACATAAGTGGAGTTCTTGCAATGCACCAGTGGACCCTGTCAAGCGCAGTTTACCACAATCGACTGACTATTTCCTTTGTGTGGCCAAACTCTGTTCTGTCTGCTCAGTGAATATTTTGGAAAGCTTTAGGATTAGCGTTAGTGTAATTGTAACTTAACTCTTAAGTTAATTTTATGCGACCTTAGCTCTTGATTGTTCCTACTCCACTTTTTGCACAACGGAGAAATTTGACGTTAAACATTTTGCAGTTTTAATGTTATGAAAAAGAGAGAATACATCGGAACTACTGTGAAATAGTTTGATAAGTGCCACAACGTATTTGAGACAAGTGTCAACGTGTACCTATGTTATACGTCTTCTACATACTAACAGATCTACACTTTTTTTTTTCAGAAAATGGAGATAGAACAAACTGGAACTCAGGTCGTATTCAGCTGACTGGCCTCCAGAGGTTTCTCGGCGAGGCCATAGCCACAGTAGCTCTATTGGAAATTGACCAGGAGCTGATAACAAAATTATAATAAGCACATTGTAAATATTTGGTTATCGACCCCAAAGTTTGGAAACAGACCCTGTCTTATCTATATAAATTAGTAAACGTGAGTTGCCAAAACTTTCGCCAACAACTCCGAGGCAAGCGCAAAACTACATACATCTTCTAACGTATGAAGATATAATTTTTTGGTACAAATACCTATATTTTTGTTATTTATTTTATTCTAATGTGAGAATTATAAAAGAGCGACTATTTCTCAGAAATTTTTGGATGGGACAATTCAGGTTTAGGTGCATGGGGGGGGGGGGGGGGAGCTGAAGGGGGGGGGGGGATTACGTTCTTCTGACCTGAATGCATAATGGCTGTGATATTTCGCTTGTTATCTGTGCTCAAAGATTATACGGCAGGAAGCCTTATCAGCTGATATCTGTACTTGAAAGTCAGTCAATAAAAAATAAACGCACGGGAACACTAATATAATGGCTGTAGACAGGCGTCTGGCTCTTCCTTGCTCGTTTTCTGATGACTGGCGAAAGTTGTAAGAGAGGTATCCGATATCTGTGTAGTCCCCGTGACGTGTACCAGAATTGCAGTCCGTGCTTTCGGCATTTTGGGTATAAAGAGAAGGCGTTGTAGGGCTGAAGTTGCAACTATTGTAGCTCTTTATCCGGAGGAGAGAAAGTGGAAAGGAAAAGGGGTTGTTCTAGTTTGTCGGGAGGAGAAGAAAAGGAAGAAGAGGAAGGGGAGAAAGAAAAGAAATCGAGATGCAGAGGAGACATTGCTCTGGGGTAGTTGCGTAGTTGAAAGTTTTGTTGTTTGTCGTGAGGCGAGAATGAGAAAGACGATCGGGAGGACGGAGAGGTGAAATCGAAAACTCGATACTGTGAAAACACTGCATTGCGTCAGTTGTATAGTTGCAGGTTTGCTGCTGTTCGTTGGGAGGAACGAAAGACGAAAAAGAAGAGTAGAATGTGAAGGAGAACTGTAAAACAGGATAGAGAGAAGAGTTTGTCTCGCGAAAGCTACATAATTGCCAGTACTACGAATTGCTTGTCGGGAGGAAAGAAAGACGAAAAAGAAGAGTAGAATGTGAAGGAGAACTGGAAAACAGGATAGAGAGAAGAGTTTGTCTCGCGAAAGCTACATAATTGCCAGTACTACGAATTGCTTGTCGGGAGGAAAGAAAGAGGAAGATGCGAAAAAAAAGGAGGGGGAGGACAAAAGAGGCGAATGATGAAAATTGTCCTGGGAACAAATCAAAGACACGAAACTTATTTCATACTGGATTAGTGTCAAATGCACGGAGAAAACTCATGGGGGTGAAAGTGTGTACAAACAGGTCTTTATTTTAGGACGTTAATTGCTGCCACTGGCATTTACATCTCCCTTGTCTTATATTTGCTTTTCTTGTTCTTCTTTCTGTGTGTTTTTGTGGTAGGGATGAGGTTGTTTTTTTAGAATTTTGCCCACGCAGCGGCCTTGTTCGGCCCGCTGTTCTCGACTTACAACTGCCACGGTATCTTTAACGTGCGCAACGTGCCCTCAGATTTTTTCCTCCTTGTCCTAAAATACCAAGTGCTTGATCCTACCGATAGGATCAGGGACAGGAATTTTTCCACCATAGAAATTCCAATTTGCCTGCACCGACCGAGGATCGAACCTGGTACCTTCGGCACGAACGAGAGGCCTCTAGACCACATAATATGGTTGAAACTAGCTGTGGTTTAATATTAAATATATTATTCAACCTTCAGTCCAGCACTCGCTGGTTCTTCGAAAAGTATTTTCTTTTTCATATTACTTCCGCATTTATAGACGGGTGTTGGTAGGCGCTTCCTGTCCTATCGATCTGTTATATTAGTCCAACAACGTCTTGCTTTGTCCTAGCACAATCATTATGATTGTGTTCGTGATCGTCTCGAATTGCTGTCTCCAAATTCTTACTCAAAACACGCATTTTGTTTGTGTGTGGACGGTACTAACGTGTGTCGAATATACCAAGACCACTGGTGAAACTGCCACATAATCACAAAAAAATAATTATGAAAATATGAAATTGAGAGAATCGTTCTCACAGCTTGAAAGTTCGCAACTTCCTAGTCTTGCAGATGAAAGGTTGCTTTTCTAATATTTTGTAATGGCAGTATTTTTTTTTTCATTTTATTTTTCAAACTTTGGTTTAGCACAGGTTGGTAAGCCAAACCTGTACACATTGGGGGGGGGGGGGGATGAGGAGAGTCGAAAATCATTCATTGTGGCTGTTTGTTCCCCTTCTCTCCCTCCTCTCCCCCCCCCCTTTATCTTCATAGGTATGATTCTCACGGCTGGATAATCCAGTTGCTTTTATTAGTGGATTGGGGGGGGGGGGGGAGGAGGAGAATGGTTGGGGGGGGGGGGAGGGGGGAATGGTGTGTTACGGTGTGTTTTTTTGTGTTTTTTTTTTTTCCTGTCGTTTTACTCATATTTTTATTTTCCTTTAATGAAAACACGTTGACTGTGTGCGGTTATGCTGACATTTCTGATGTCACTGCAAACTCTCCTACACCTTTAGAAAACTGAAAAAAAAAAGATTATATTTATATAATTTGCAAAGTCTGAGAGCGTGGCGCCAAAGCATTCTCTACGTTCAAAAATTGTGCGAGTCGGTGCGTGTTGCATTTTTCATGTTTACATACACTTTGAGTGTTTGCGGACAACAATTATAATCATAGCTGCGCACCAGGAACAACGCTAATATTATTAATTTTCCCTTTCATGTGCCGTGTTTGCAGACTTAATTGGAAAACGTGATGCCGGTCGACTATGCTGTGACTTGATTGCAATTTGTGTTCATTCAACATAAGTTTTTGCCTTTACAGACCTCCCGGAGGCTGGAAATTGCCAGGTCCCAGGGTTAAGTCTAATGACCCCTGATAATATAATGATAAACTGGACGATTGCATTGTAATAATGACTTTGATGATGCACACCACACTCCGAGGACGATTTGCCTTCTTTATCCTCTGGTCAGCAGGGCCGGATTTATAGGGGGCGAAAAGGGCAATTGCCCAGGGCCCCTCCTTTGGGAAGGACTGGGGGGGGGGGGGCTGCATTCAAAGATAAAGTAATGAAAAAATATTGATTTCCCTTTTCAAATTTTAAGATAAAAATATAAATAAACTTTGCTATTAATTAAATGATCACGTATATTACGAATGCTAGGGGAGAGTACTGAAAGCAACCAAGAGCAAGTACCGGACGAAAGATCTGGAGATCTGATTAAGCTATTTACTTTGAATATAATAAATTGAACTCAACTAACCTTTATGCGTAATATTGTATAACTTATCAGTTCCAGTTACATGCAATAAACGGACTCCTTTGTGTACGAGGGGCCCCCTGAACCCGGAGTGCCCCCGACCTCTACCCCACTTATCCCGCCCCCCAAGGTCTAAATCCGGCCCTGTTAACCGGTAGACTGTCCAGCATCCCTGGTCCGACAAATGTTTTAGTTTTTCTTTCTTTCTTTCTTCATACCGTAATTATTATTTTCTTTTGCAGTACCCTCTGCATATCAACGCCTTGGACCCGTCATGTCACATTGGCTGTGTTGAGGTCGCTCGACAACATCCCCTCTTCATCCCCAGGGGTTTTTAATCCCTTGACCTCTGTTTTCCCAATAATAAAGATAGTACAGTGCAATGGACAGCTTTCCAAACAAACAAACAAACAAACCAGCAAAAAAAGTGGTCATTCCCTCCATACAATTCCCTCTCACCCCCCAAAAAAGGCCAAATACACTTCACCACGCCTGGGTCATGTTCAAGTGCACTCTAGTAGGTTATTATTTTTTTTTTTACTCCTATAAACTCAAATCTTCCTGTAAACTGAATATTTCCATTGAAAAAAAAACAACTAAACATAATCATGTTCAAGTTTCAATGATTTTGTGCAAACAAACCCCAAAGAATCAAATAAATAAACTTATATAATATGCGTTCATAATGCAATTTTAACAATAACAAAGACATTAAATTGCATCTAGTTCTGTCCTGCTTCTTCTTATGATGTTTACTTCTTCCTCCTCCCCCCCCCCCACCACCCCACCCCATCTCACCCCCCCCCCCCACCACCACCACCAAAATCATTTTAGGAATCTGAGATTTGATAAAATGATTGCGTCTGTTTATATTTTATGCATCTGGTTTTGGACATGTAATAAATAGGGTTTCGCTTTAAACACAGGCTGTTGATATTGTGAATAGATAGAAAGGCGATCAGAAGACAGTAGAGGCGGTACAGAGATCAAAGGATTCTTCGTGCAGCCAGAATGCAGATGTTTTGACATCTTGCACTAGCTTGCCTTGCATAATTCTTGAGAAGGATTTTTAGTTATAATGCTGTACCTGTGCGGGTGGGATCAACTCAGCCAAAAAGTGATTGTCGGATACAATGTTTGTTTGTGAATATGAATCCTGTATTTAATGTGCATTTACTGTCAAAGCAAATGATTGATAAAAATAGGATTTTCGTTTTCGCTTGGTGCATGTGTTTCTTATTTATTATTTTTTTTTTTTTTTTGAATAGCCAAAACTCTGTAACTGTTTTACTTTTCCGTCTTTCTTTCTTTCTTTCTTACTTGGTTTGTTTGTCTCTTTCTTTCTTCATCTCTTATTTCCTTAGCCTGCCTGTCTGTCTGTGTGTCTATCTGGCTTTCCTTCTTTCCTTCCTTACTCTCTGTTTTTCTTTCTTTCTTTCTTTCTGTTCTCTTCGCTTTCTTTCTTTCTCGCCCCCTTTTTTTCTTTGTCTGTCCGTCTATTTCTGTCTATTTGTCTGTCTGTCTGTCTTTCTTTCTTTTTTTTTCTTTCTTTTCTGTCCCTCTGTTGCCTGTCTTTTCTTTCTTTCTTTCTTTTTTTTTCGAACTTACCATGAAATTCTGTCCACAATATTTAATATAACTAGTTGAACTTTTGCTTTCCTTTTCAGCATTGTCACAATGCCATTATTTGCAGAGCCATAGAAAAGTGGATGCGCCCGAGAACCCTGAAATTAAATGAAAACTACGACACAGTTGGAGAGGATCTAGACTAGCACAACAAGATTGCACCTTTTTTTATTTACGCATTCTTTAAACTGTGCGAATTTAAAGAAGGAAGTGTATATCGTTACAACATGTACGGATATGCACTGACCAAAACAACATTTTTACCAAACGCGCGACTGGTGAAGGTTTGCTGAAACAAAACTTGGTATGGTGGTCACGAATTTAAAGTGATAACACATGGAATATTCAGATGGACCTGGGGGCGTGAGGGTCTAGTCAGTTTGTATCAATGGGCGGTAGCCAGATTGACTAATCAGGCGAAAAGGGGTTGGGGTAGCCATTGGGGATCGACGTACACTCAAGTATATTATTAGCGCAGATCACGCAATCTCCGAGCAGAAGCCGGATTGTTTTGCTACTAAGCCGATTCATATTTTTAAAAACTATGCAAATTAACAAGGTCAGAAATATAGTACTCCGGTGTGTGTTCTACGTCATCGAATTGTGTGCGTTGTACGGATATGCACTGTCCAACATGTTGTACGGATATGCGCTTCCTTTAAAGAACGCATTAAAAAAAAGAAAAAAAAGATGCAATCTTCTTGTACTAGATCTAGACTCTAGATCCTCTCCAACTGTGTCATAGTTTTCATTTAAGTACTTTGATTCAAACATCATTGCGCCATAATTCACTGTTTCGGCTAATTCCAACGCACAAATAGAAAATTGAACAGGAGAATGGGAATTTTAAAGTCCCTTTTTTTCTTTGGATGTTGTTGCAAGTAGTTACGTCCCCGAAAGTGTTTTTGCGCTAGGCGTACGTATTTTCAACCCTTTTGTAACTTCACCCCTAGAGGGCTCTTCCCGAAATAGCTTAACAACTTCCTTAATTAATTAGTATTTCAGATGTTCTTTTTGTTTTACTCCTGTTTGCTGATTGAAAGGGTAGGGGGCAGGGTTGGGGATTCGATAACATTTAGGGTGGAGGATAAGGATTCAAATGTGGCATGGAATTCTAAACCGTTATTGTTGTCTTTTCTAAAAAAATATTTTTATTCAACTGCACTGGTTTACCGATAGCGTAAGTTTGTTTGTTATTGCTGTCGTTAATGTTATCATTATCTGTTGTGAAAACTTTCGTTCACATAAAGTGGATGAAATTTAAATCTTCAGTGGTATGTAAGCCTGGATGTTCGGCTGTGCTCACAATCATGTATGACTGTGCTTGTGCTGTGTGAGTGAGTGAGTGAGTGAGTGAACAGGTAATCACGAGCGAATAATTATTTGCTTGCAGTTGAACATGTTGACTGTGGGCGGCGATCCATAATGTACGCATGTTGGAGTTTAGCTTATTTTGACCCCCCCCCCCACCACGAGAAAGAGAAAAGGCTTTTTTTATCTGTTGGGTCTCAGCTCCCACGACCCCCCCCCCTCGACATAAGCTTTTCATACTCGTTTGCTCCCCCCTCCCAAACAGCCCCCGGCCAAGTATTATACGCTTTCCATACATTTGGCCTCAACGGCCCCTCTTCCCCCCGACCCCCCCCCCCCCAATTCCAGGAATAAGCTTTTCAAACGCATTTTTGACCTCTTCTCCACCTCCCCCCCCCCCCCGCCCCGCTGCTCCAGCCAAATAATGTAGGTTTTTTATACGTTTGGCCTCAAGCCCCCCCGCCCCGGCCCCGCCCCCACGACACATACTTTTCATACATGCTTAGCCTCTCTCTACCCCTCCCCCCCCCCCGCCTTCCCCTACAAACGTACATTTTATGTTTTGGCTTCCCCCGCCCCCGACAAACGCTATTCATACGTGTTTTGCCTCAACTCCCCCCCCCCCCCTCCCCAAAACAAAAACCTCGTATATTTTTTTCGTTCGGACTGAACGCCGCCGCCCCTCCCCCCCTCCCCCAACCCCTCACCCCCTTGCACGAGAGACCCCCCTCCCCCAACCCCTCACCCCCTTGCACGAGAGACCCCCCTCCCCCAACCCCTCACCCCCTTGCACGAGAGACCCCCCTCCCCCAACCCCTCACGACCTTGCACGAGAGACCCCCCTCCCCCAACCCCTCACGACCTTGCACGAGAGACCCCCCTCCCCCAACCCCTCACGACCTTGCACGAGAGACCCCCCTCCCCCAACCCCTCACCCCCTTGCACGAGAGACCCCCCTCCCCCAACCCCTCACCCCCTTGCACGAGAGACCCCCCTCCCCCAACCCCTCACGACCTTGCACGAGAGACCCCCCTCCCCCAACCCCTCACGACCTTGCACGAGAGACCCCCCTCCCCCAAACCCTGGCACGAGAGAACCCCCCCCCCCCAAGAGAGTACATACTTTATGGGAAGCCCTTAGAGTTATCCATTTATTTACACAGAACATCTAAAATGAAAAAGAAAAAAAAAGATTATCGGCGGTCAGTGACTTGCAGCTCAGATTGCCCGAGTTCTCATGTGACCAAACCATCTTATATCCTTGTTAATTAAGCCACTTGATAATCAGTGATGGTATCCCCTGATGTTCTACGATAGTGGGGCTCGTAACTGAACTTATTAATGAAACGTATTTGCTTACCGCAAAGTGCCATTTTATCATTAATCAAAAATTAATGAAAAGCACACACAGTCGAAGGAATCTTCTCCCCTGGGTAAAACACGATGTGTGGTGAAGGTATGACCCAGGCGAGTCTACTAAGGACAATTTCATCTCTGCGATTTCGTAAAGAGGTATGGACCCACTGCCCAAGTTGATCTTGAATGAAGTGTACTTTATTTGTTGTTTGTTCATCCCAACTTCACTGCCATCTCGGTTTGATGAGTTTATTAATTGCCGGTTTAAAGTCAGTATGACGTGGTGTTTTCAGGTGTTCTGGCGGTCGCTCTAATGTTTCTGTGACCGTCGTGTCAGCGGTTTCATTTCCCTTCATGCCAATATGGCCAGGGATCCAATGGAGAACAATTTCGTATTCCTCGTTGGACAGGAGTTGTTCATGAAGTTAGACGATGTTCCAATTAATTATGGAAGTGCTTCGATAGGGACAGATGCCTATCTGGGGTTTCTTGTCTACCATATGAGCTGTCAAACATGATGGTTTTATTGTGCCGTCTTGTATGACTCTGACATTTCCGAGAAATATGTATTGGGATGCTCTTTGAGATTTCATACCAGAAATTAAAGATTTCCGAAATCCACTATGGCAACCATTTTTTTAATTTTGTTTTGTTTACTTTGCTTTTGGTTGTTTTGTTTCCATGACGGCGCGGTGTGAGATATAAGTTATAACATTTAAAAAAAACGAAGGAAAAAAAACCCACAATATTAATTTAGACGGTGCCGGTTCTGAAAGGTTAAATAAGAAAATTTGAACAGCTTCAACAATTTGGATTTTTCATCAGCTAATGCACCTAAAGTAAAACAAACGAACAAGTAAATAAATAAATAAATAAATAAATAAATAAATGAATAAATATATAAATAAATAAATAAATAAAGTATTCATTTCACGGAGAGCAGTAAACACTTGGCGCAGCGTCACATTGGAGTCAGAAAAGCTAGTAAATAATCCTTCCCTTCTGTCATTCCTTTGATCCAGTTAAGTTTTTGCGGCAGCTGTATGGATAAGTTGTTGACATGTCAACATGATTTATGACCCTTCTATAAGCCACACATTAAAGCTCTTTTTCTTATTTAATGTGTGGCTTCCAAAGATGAATAATTATGTTGTTTGAAAGAATATTTCCATAATAAGTAATATATCATAATAGGTTTATACGAAAAACGCTTCCAAAGGTTTTTTTAGACCTGAAGAAAGGGCTATTTCGGCGTTACTGGCGCCATTCACAGACATTAACCCTTTCACTATGGACCCTTTAAAAGCTAGATTTTCAGGAATCCAGTTTATTTTGGAATCCACTTATTTCAGTTGTTTTAAATGATAAATATGAATCTAAACCACTCTACTAACCTGTAGTTAAAAGCCAGTAAATGGGGAAACAAGATCTGTAACTGGTGGAGCAATGCGGAGTTAACAGCATTGCTGTTTCAGTACAGAAAGGGTTAAGAAGTACTCAGAGATATGCATTTTTAAAGTTAAGATGCTCTATTGTGAAAGATTTTATATGAGGAGGCCCTGAGTTTTTTTTTTTTTTAAGAATATGGTCCTTTTAAAAAAAATAATAATCTGAAACCTAGTTTGAATAGGTAAATATGCTATTAGCTTTAGAACTAAAGTATTAGTTGTACATTTCCTGAGAAATTTAATATTTTCATTCAAAATCCTAAGTGATATATTTGAAATGTAAATCGAAATTTGATATATATATAAGAAATTATCTGCAAGAATTACAATTATGAATCAAATTCCAAACTCTGTGAAAAATTAATAAGACCAGACGGAACAACACGAAAAATCTGAGAAACTTGAAGATCAGACAGATGGCAAAGAGCATTCGTGACCCCGCTGAATTGGGTCATGCGTTGTCAACACGATTTGCCCTTTCGAAATCAATCCAAATACTTTCAACAAAAGAGAATTGATAGGATGAAGTGCAGGATGCTATGTGAAATAGAAATCTTATTTTTGTCTTCTCTGAAAAGGAACCAAAAAACAAGTGAATCAGGCAGAGGATTCTGAGGCTGGAAAATGACATGGATTCAGAAACGGAAGTGGGAGAATGAACGAAGAAATGGAAATGGCAATTTTGTAATCCAGAAATGAAAAAAGAAAAAAAGAAGACACAAACAAACAAGAAATTCATGAAAAGGAAAATGACACACGTAAGACAATGATAGATGAGTGGTTAAGACAGGCGATGTTGGATAAGGAGATGAAAAGCGCTTGAAAATGAGTAAAGAAAACAAAAGCAAAATTAAAAAAACAAAAAAGATGAAATTTGGCACGATTAGAATAATCATTGTGAAATGGGTTTTCTGGTCTGTCATCACCCAAGCTATCCATTGTATCATGAAATAAAAAAAAGTATGATCATATCAATCAACCAGAACGAAAGATACGTGCTGAAGATGTCCCGGAATCGTAAAACTTTATTTAAAAGTTCTGTGGAATGGAAAAGAGATGGAATAGCCAACACACTCAAGCATCTCATGCCAGATAATAAATCTTGGTTTTAGGGGAAAAAATGCTAATTAATCATTTGTTTGTCGATCTATTTGGCACACAGGATACACTGACTTGGATAATTTAGTGCAACATAATACAACAAGAAACCTAACTGTCTAACATCTTCATTTCTTTTCTTTATTTTTTTTTTCATCATCTTTTTCTTCTTCTTTTTTAAACTCTTTTATTTTGGTGCCACGAATGCCTTCCTTTTATTAGGCTGATGTTATGACAATCTCCAATAAATTCTCACCATCAAAATTCAATATTCTTTTCTTCCGTCACCGCTTTGCAAGACTATTAACATGAACAGCCTTAAGTCTGTATCAAATAAAGTATGGTGTCTGTTGTCAGAGTGTTCAGGCAGTCTGAGTTTAAAGAAAGCACGTCGACACGTTAAAACGTCACATTTGGCTAGAAAAAAAAAAAAGCAAGACGACAGATAGAATAACAGCTGCAGATTGATAAGAACGAGACCAGTCCAGCTAGAAGCGCCCACCAGGAGGAGACCTCTCCAGCTAGCTAGAAGCGTCCACCAGCCTTCCAGTTCACTATGGTAGTGTTAGTCTACAAAATATTGCAGTGACCTCTGGCGAGTGCAAGGTTTTCCGATAAATCTGTCTGTCTCAGCTCTTCATTGTTACACAAGAAAAGGAAGGACCACACTCTAGTGAAGATGAATTATTCTGTTATTCCCATGGCAAGAATGAACCCCTCTCGTCTCGCCATGCACGTATCAAAACACTGAGAATAATACTGGGTTAGAGACTCCGATCAATACCGTCTTGTATAATTTGACATTTCCTAAGAATATCATAGCTGCTTTGTGTTAGGACGCTCTTTTGAGAATGCTCCTAATGATGATTAATGTATTTGTTCACGGAAACATCACAGCTCCCACCTTCCCCATGGCGGTCATTAAAAAATAGAGCATCCATTTTATTTGGCCGTCGGGGGATGTCTAGGGACAAGCTTTGTCACCATTTTGTTTGTTGATCCGGGCTGTGTAACTGGGGATTAGATCACTAAACGTTACCACATTAAGAGATTATCGCCACGTTCTTATGTTTACGGCACCAACAGGTTTCACGTCTGAGTCGTGCCAGATTTTCTAATCAACATTGCCTCACACAGCTTTGATATCACAGCCATGCCCGATTTTTAATCAACTTTGCCACAGATATATTAAAATATACTAATGGCACTATAACCACCAACAAAGTTTGACATATAATATATTATATTATTATTATGTATAACAAACAAAAATGGCAGGAAAACTTCAATGTGGTCAGTCTGCCCGTCTTTTTCTTCGCTCACAGCTATAATCCAAAATAAGTCTCAGAAATTCTCTAAAAATGGTTTTCAACCGTCCACTAATCTATCCCAATCTCTTTTGTACAGACCGACTGTGTTCATGCACATTTCGGGTAGATCTTTTTTTTTTTTTTTAAGTTGTAAAATGTAAAATGCAGTGATTTGTTTTTTTTTTTTTTTGTTTGGTTTGTTTGTGCTCCCTTAACTTTGACAAGCCCGGCTGTATTTGACATGAATTCACTTTGGTGCAAAGTCAGTTTGATTGCTTAGGGCCATGGCGTGCATGGGATCTGTAGCAAAACTGTAGAACATTATGAGAAACTCTCTAGATTAGAAAGAGAGAGTGAGAGAAATAAACATAGGTGCACAGGTTTATCCCAGGTAATCCAAAGCAAATCTCCACTTTTCAAAAAGTCGTATTTCCACCCATTAACCTTGCATGTCTATAGAATTTTCTGGGAATACGTTGAATTGTCAGAAAATGCTAGAAAATTTGACTGGCAAACCATGTGTTTTCATTTGGTTATAATGTGTAATGTTTAAAAAAAAATACTGCAGAATTCTCAAATCTGGCTCCAGTGCCAGTTGGCAACACTGTCAAATCGTGTGAATACAAAAACTAACCGAAACAGCGGGGACGTTACGTGGAAATCCTGCGCTAGGCTACAAACATGGAGGCCACCGAATTGGGTCACCGAGCCACTGGGCGCTTTAGGTGAGAAGAATTGCACTATACAATTTCAACAACTGCACACAGAGCCCACCTAGATTCGGTTCGTTTATATAGTGCAATTCTTCCCACCTAACGCGCCCAGTGGCTCGGTGACAGAATTCGGTGGCCTCTATGTTTGTACCCTTACGCGAACTAACTCAGCTCCCCGTTTCGGCCCACATTAAATCGACTAGCGTCAACTCCGATAAATGGGAAGTAATTCATGAATTACAAAAGAAGTATAACTCTTGGCGTACACAAAGCTTTGGTCTGTGTTGTAGCGACCGGGGACAAGTGGGCACATGTGCTTTTGTTTGAGCAAAACCGTGCAGTAAGATCCTAAACAAACTATATCGAGACGGTTCAATTCTCCAAATTCCGTCCGTCGTGCTGTGCGCGTATCATCCATGTCAACAGTGCAACAAGTCGCAGCACACCCTTTCATAATTGAACGAAAAAGACTAGTACGACAGAGCTCTGTGAGAAGTGCTCACCGTGTTTATACGCGCACAAGTTGTGGACATATAGTGAAAGAAGGACTGGTCCGTCTCGGTATTCTCTGTCTTGGGTAAGATACAGAAAATCTTTTCTACGTTGCTCCACCCAACTGCCCGAATATTTGGAGATAACAATACACTAAATTATTAAATAATAAATTGTTTTTCATTTATTTTCTCAGCATCGTGGACTCGCCATAATGTGAGTGGATCTGACGAAATCTGGAACAGGTTAAAGACCCAATTCCTGACCCCCTCCTACCCCCTACTCCCTACCCCCACCTCCTCCCTCAAAAGTGGGAAATGTATTCTATGGAAATTGTAATTTGCTCAGAATATGAGAGATTGGCCAATTTACTGCATTCAGATAAAATATTTTCTTGAAATCCTCTTAGAAAATATTTTATTTCGATTTCTTAAAGAGATAATAATATACAGTCATGTATTTCACATTTAGCCCATTTTTTGTCAGATCCAAACACTATGATCAGTAGCTATCTAAAAAGTCATAATAATACTAAGTTATGAATGAATACGCTGTATTCCCCCCTATTATCATTGTTCAACTTCAATCTATTATACTAAAACTACAAGAATACCTCTTTGTTACCAGTAGGCTCGAAACCTTATTCATCAGATCTTTCTGAACTTCAGCGTGGAGACGTCACATTTGCTTGGAGACCCAACAGGCTGTGCAAGAACATTATCAAACTACAAGGGAGCTAGAGGGTGGCATGTAAGCATCTCAAACTTCGTGAGGAAGTGGTCAAAAATTGTTATGCTTTCTACACTGCGTGAATGGTTTTATGATAAACTAGCTGAGTTCCCGGCCCTGCACGGGATAAATCGATTTATTAGTTTCAGTTCTGGGTGATTATTATGGACCTGCTTCATTTTGCCTATTCCTTTAGCTTTATTTTATTTTTGTTTGTTTGTTTTTAGATACGTTTTACTGCTCTCCCTTTGCGCACTGACGTCCTGCGCGTCCCAACAGCACCCGTCAAATTATGGCTATGATTTGCGCACGGGTTAGTTTGTTTGCACATCGCAGGAAGTGATAACGTCATGTGTTAATGGAAAAGAAATATTATAATACTAGATGACCTACCGGGCTTGCCCGGAATAAACAATCATGTGCACTCCCCCTTCCCCTCTCTCTCTCTCTCTCTCTCTCTCTCTAAAAGTAATAAACTACAGTCTTGCTTCAGAACTCATGCACACCAGAACACTACGCACCAAACTGAACGCTTGATACGGTTACTTTTTATGACATGCACGGTACTATAATTATATACATGTATTACGAAACAAACATACAAAAATACAGATGTTACATAGCAATAAACATTGTCATTTTTTAAAAAGACATGCTTGAAGTAAAAAACTTTTAATTATAGCCATCATCTTCCTTATCTCAATTGCCACCTTCCTGCCAAATTTAAGGCCTGAAGAGTGTATAGTTTGGTCAGTTAGTCATGCCAAAGGTTGCAAGTTACTGAAATATAATAATAGATTTTCCTAGGCATATTGAAAACACAAACCTGTACTTTTGGCCCTGCAGCGTCAATCTCCCAATTCCAGACCCATTCTTTTTCCTAGTCGAGGCACATTGAGAACACGCATACAAAGTTTCATACTTGATAGTCTTAGAACTCAATCTCATCATTCAAACCAGTCTTAACCGGAAGTTGTTTTGTGAGTGTGATACAGTCTATACCGGAACCAACCTCAATTATGTACATTTGCCGAAAAAATAGACCGAACGCCAATGTGTCGCAACCTAGAAACTAATACCAACGTTCTGCGAGTTATTAATTTTTTTTATATTTTCTGTGCGGGGGACACGACCACGGTCTATACTAATCGCTGTATAAAATCTGAGGGCCACCGAATCAGCATTAACGGAGGAGTAGCGAAAAGCGCGCTGAAATTGTCGTAAGGTTTCACTTTTATTAATATAGATTACGCAAACACATCCATTTGGGTTGAAATGCAGTATTTGATATCATTTATTTATGATTTTTTTTTTATCAGCAGAAAAAGAGACGCATTTTTGTCAAATAAAATCGGTCAGAAATTTTGTTTTCGAAACTTGTCTATTATTTGCCGTTCTTCACATATTACTGATGGAAAATCGCTATAAATATCACATCTATGTATTCTCTGAATCAGCGGGCTAATTAGTAACATAATCAGACGCCACCAAGGAAATACTGCTCTGCTTTTTAAATTCACTTTTTCGTACATTAAACCACTAAATTTGGTACTCTTCTCGTTCTGTTTTCTTCTGACAGATTCTGTGAGTAACTGTTGGTAATTATGTCTCCCCCACCCCATACACACACACACACAACTACAGACTCATTTCCCCTTATTTCCTTTCAATTTTGCTTATAGCTTACACAACCCATTCCCCCTTCTCTTCTGGCTTCATATGCCATACCTGATGCCCCATCCCTCTCAGTTACCCTCAATTTCCTTCTCTCTCTCACTATCACTCAGTCATTCTCGTTTTTCTCTTCTCTTTCAAAGCTTATAACATTCCTTATACCGTTCTTTGTTTTCTGGCTTTCGACTCAAAGGTTACCCGATTCTCCTCTGACAGTCTGCCCACGTACCTCCCTCACCTCCCTACCCCCTCCGATTCTGCGGCTCCCATAGCCCTGTACTGATGCCCGACACTGACAGACACCCAGTGGACAGTTCTGGCACAGGTGTATTTTGGGTTGAACTTCAGAGCGAGAGCTAGGTGAACATGTCAGAGCTAAGGAAAACTGTGGGCATCAGAGATTTGGAGTAAGAGAGGTGCTACTTGCGATCAACACGGAGTCAAAACGAATGAAATGATGAATTTAGCTGGTCTTCTATCTATATTCATCCTCATCGCTCAAATAACCCATACTAAAACTTGTTTGACCATTGAACCCCCCTACTAAACAGGGCCAGATTTTGATTTTGTAGGCACCTACAGGGGGCCCCAGTAAAAAAGGCACGAATTTGGGATTCCTGGTATCAGTGTATTCTACAACATAATGTCAACATTAGGCCCGCATATATGGGCCCAAGTGCAACACAACAAAAAGAGAAGATATACTGTGATATTTTCAAAACGAACATGCGTTTTTGAAATATTAAATTTATTTGTAAAATAATACCATTTGTTTTAAAGGGAACGACCTGCAATAAAAAATTGAAATACGGTTTTAATATTTATTGTTTCACTTTAACTCCGGAGGCCCCAAACTAGCGTAGGTCTCTGGGCTTGCAGCCCAGAAAAGCCCCCCTATGCCGGCATTGTCGCTGACCCCACATCCCTCCCCCAGTTTCCCCGCGACATACACACTCACACAGATTATCTCTGCAAGGAGAATGTAGAACCCACTTCCGAATAAAAAAAAATCTCCCAATACCTAAAAGCTTTCTAGGAATCAAAGGGACAGACTGTCATTACTATATATTATAATGTATATTAAATTCATTTGTATGCTCTTTGGTGATACGGGGGACAAGTTTGTTCGTTTGTTTGTTTTAAATAATGGTTTTGGTTTTTTTTTTTTTTTTTTTTATTTTTTTTTTTGAGAGAGAGAGAGAGAGATAGAATGATAGATAGAGAGATAGAGAGAGAGAGGACGAGAGAGAGAGAGAGGAAGAGAGAGAGAGAAAAGTGAAAGAGAGAGAGAGAGACAGAGAGAGACAGAGAGAGAGAGAGAAAGTGAGAAAGAGAGAGAAAGAGAGAGAGAGAAAGTGCGAGAGAGAAAGAGAGAAAGTGAGAGAGAGAGAGAGAAAGTGAGAAAGAGAGAGAGAGAAAGTGAGAGAGAGAAAGTGAGAGAGAGAGAAAGTGAGAGAGAATGAGAGAGAGAGAAAGAGAGAGAGAGAAAGTGCGAAAGAGAGAGAGAAAGAGAGAGAAAGAAAGAGAGAGAGAGAAAGAGAGAGAGAGAGAGAAAGATAGAGAGAGAGAGAGAGAAAGTGAGAAAGAGAGAGAGAGAAAGTGAGAGAGAGAAAGTGAGAGAGAGAGAAAGTGAGAGAGAATGAGAGAGAGAGAAAGAGAGAGAGAGAAAGTGCGAAAGAGAGAGAGAAAGAGAGAGAAAGAAAGAGAGAGAGAGAGAAAGTGAGAGAGAATGAGAGAGAGAGAAAGAGAGAGAGAGAAAGAGAGAGAGAAAGAGAGAGAGAAAGAGAGAGAGAAAGAGAGAGAGAAAGAGAGAGAAAGAAAGAGAGAGAGAGAGAGAGAAAGAGAGAGAAAGAAAGAGAGAGAAAGAGAGAGAGAAAGAAGGAAAGAGAAAGAGAGAGAGAGAGAGAGAAAGAAAGAGAGAGAGAAGGAGAGAGAAAGAAAGAGAGAGAGAGAGAGAGAGAGAGAACGAGAGAAAGAGAGAAAGAGAAATCAGACGAGAGCTCTATCTTGGGTGAGAAAGAAGACAAGGCACGCCGTACTTGTGATTTTGAGCGCGTCTGTCTGCAAATCCACAGAAAAATTCTTCAGAGAACGAAAAGCTTTGTCAGTCTCCGTGTATACCCCAGGGGCACCAACGACAACAGAGCTGTGTCTTGGTGATATTTCGTGACATTTTCTTCACTTCCCAGCGTGTTCTGTATCAAGAGACCCCCCAAATGCGATCTATGAAAGACCATCTTGGTCATTGCTTACGATGCTCACTCACAAAGACGAGAGGCCTCAGCCAAGACAATGAAACATCAACGCCCTGAAGGGAGAGAGTGGATTCTCCATCTATTGTAGATACAAAATGAAAGAGATTCGTGTTCCCTGTAGTGATCTGATGGACGTGGTACGAGATATCCCGTGGGACATAGGAGACACGTAACAGAATAGGCACGATAAAGACCTCTGGAGGCTTGACCAATTGGGTCGTCAATGTATCTCCGTTCCTGTTTGAAATTATTAACGATAGTGTGAGTAGATGGGTGTAATCAGAGGTGTGAGAAGTCAGTGTGTTAGACAGGCTGTCTGTCTACTTAGGCGGCTGGCTTTAAGCCCACTGGACCAATATTGTCTCCAGCTTAGCCTCGCGCTACGGTTATCTAGTCTGGCTGAGTGCCAGGATTAATGAGGGTTTAATTTATTACCTTAACAAATAGAATTTACTGGATTTTAGTCTGTCACAGTTTATACTCATTTAATTTTTTTTCGATGGACCAAAGTCTTGGGGACCACTCATAAAGTGCGAACACTCTAATGGGGTGGGAGATGGGGTGGGGGTGGGCATGGGGATGTGTTGCCTCTAGAGTAAAAAAAAGTTTACGGGGGGAGGGGGGGGGGAGGTGGAGACCATAAATAAGCCTTTCAACTATGGTGGTAAATTAAAATCTCTTCTTTTGTTTTCTTCTTTTCTGCAAAATGAAGTTGTTGGTTTAGCATTATGAAATCCTGTCCCTAACAAAACAGCGAATGCAACAATTCATGCAAAGTGGCATTCAAAGCTTCAAAGAGCGAGGCTTTGTCATCGATATTTAACATTCTAATGGCCCTAGCTCGTGCAAAAGGGGGGGGGGGGGCCGAGTAGGGGTTGAGGCTACGTGCATGAAAAGTGCAAGTGGAGGAGTGGTAAGAAAAGAGCCAAACTGGAGCCAACATACTCTATGAAAGGCCGCTTACGGTGTATGTATCCTGCAGCCCACTCTCAGTGGTACTTTATAGTTACAAGAGCGAAAACGGTTTTAGGTACGCAATAAAGAGAGTAATACGACGGGGGTTGGGGGGGGGGGGAAGGAGGAGGTGGGGACATTATGGTATTTGGATGTTGTATGTGAAACACGGTTGTTTGTCTAGTACGGCTGAAGGGACGTGGGGGGAAGCGGGGGGAGTGAGAGGAGATGATCGTGTTTGGACGTACGTGAAACACGGGGCGTGGCGGGCGAGAGTGAACGAGTGAGTGCCTCAGTGAGTGAATGAGTGAGTGCCTCAGTGAGTGAATGAGTGAGTGAGTGAGTGAATGAGTGAGTGAGTGAGAGAGAGAGAAAGAGTGACTCAGTGACTCAGTGTCTGAGTGAATGAGTGAGTGGGTGAGTAAGTGAGTGAATACCTTAGTGAGTGACTAAGTGAATGTATTTAAGTAAGTGATTGACACCGTGAGTCAAGATGAGTGATTTATTCACTACGTGATGCAATGAATGAATGGCTAAATATAAGGAAACTAAAGGAAATTAAAATATTACTGCAAAATAAAACTGAACTAATTACTACATAGAATGGACTTGTTTTTCTCCCCCCGAAGAGGAAAGACGTACTCATTTTGTTCATCCTGGTCTTGTCAGACATAGTTCAGGATGAGTGAGTGAAGCCCACAGCCGTCTCATTATCGTTTCTCCATTGTACTCACACTGACTTGGTTTCTCCTGTAGTTTCTCCGCAGTTGCTGTTGATTGTTGCATGATACACGCAGATGTGGAGGGTCTGTTGTGGTGCGTAATATAACGTAAGTGTTGTCTATCTGTCTGTCTTTCCCTCTTTCTTTCACTCCCCTCCCTCCTCCAAACACATCTCTCTCTGTCTCTCACTCTCCCCCTCCCCCCTCTATCCATCTGTCTGACATGTTTTCTGTCTGTCTGTCTGTCTGTCCCGATCTCTCTCTCTCTCTCTGTTCATTTCACTTCTCGTCTCCCTCTTCTTTCCTGGCTGTCCAGCGTACTCCCAAGTATTACTGCTTTAATTTTTCAGGCCTATTTGTCTGCCTGTGAGCCTATCTATCTATCTATCTACCTATCTATCTATCTATCTATCTATCTATCTATCTATCTATCTATCTATCTATCTATCTATCTATCTATCTATCTATCTATCTATCTATCTATCTATCTAGGATCAAGTTTTCGGTAACAAGGCATCGGACACATCCTTAGTTAAGCTAATAATAATATTTCAGTGGGAAGCATGCTGTTACTGTAACCGGCCATATAAAACATCTTTCGGGACCAGAACAAGAATGGTCAACTGGCCAGAATAAAACATTTAATTTTCTCAACGTGCTGCTCCGTTAAGTGGGTCAGGGTCAATTGACATACCCCATATCCCCATCTCCTTTTCCCTCCTAATCCCCCTATCTCCCTTCTCCAATCAAGCAGGGAGTGAGGGGGGGGGGTGCATACCTCCGCTCGTTTCTGTACCTGGAAAACACAGAACAGCTCAACAGGCTCATTTAGCAGTAACTGTACGGCTTGATAGTGGGGCAGTTGATGACTCCAGCAACAGTAACATGTTTCCCAAGGTGGGTGGTCCAGCATTGGATCCGTGGAGTCGTGAGTCAAGTCTGTTTCCCTGGTTTGTGGATTAGGGAGTCAAACGGGACTTCGCGCGCTGCTGAGACAGACAAGTTTGTCCCACTAGTTGATTCAAAGAAAGTTCAAGAGTGTCTCAAAACTCACACACAACAGACTTGACTCGGTGTGCTACCAGAATTTGAAAACTGTTTTCCAATTCAAAGTCAGGATTTCGCGTCAGGATGTCTTTCTTACAAATTTATAGCGATGCCGTTATTTCAGGTCGTTCTGGTAAACTGAACATGTCAGATACTCACGAGACAAGTCTTTTGTTTTTTTTACATTATTAAGTTGCAAATTCCCCAAACAGTGACATTTTTCTTACATGATTAAACAATGGAATTTGATATAACATTATAATTAAAATTTTAGCATTTCTTCAACAATAAAGAATTAGATTACAGAAAACAATGTTCGTCCTGGGCGGTCAAGAACTGCTGGAGTTAATTCCAGAACAAAGGGCGGTGACTGATGTCTTGATTAGATGGCCAGGGCCACTTATCACTTAGATCTCAAGGGAGACTGCAAGGAAATGGATACCATCTTGTGGATTGGGGCCTGGGTTGTGTTCAGTACTACTACTAATCAGTTCTAAACTTTCTGCACCGTGATACTACTCTCGTGGTGTGAAGGTGTTTTAGAACTGTCAGCTCCCCTACTATAATCTTAGAACTGTGCACATCCATCTATCTATCTATCTATCTATCTATCTATCTATCTATCTATCTATCTATCTATCTATCTATCTATCTATCTATCTATCTATCTATCTATCTATCTATCTATCTATCTATCTATCTATCTATCTATCTGTCTGTCTGCCTGTCTGTCTGTCTGTCTGTCTGTTCGTCTATCTATCTATCTATCTATCTAATTGTCTGTCTATCTATCTATCTCTCTGTCTGTCTGTCTATCTGTCTGCCTGTCTTTCAGTCTGTCAGTCTGTCTATCTATCTATCTATCTATCTGTCTGTGTCACGAGTGGAGTGAGCGATAGTTAATAATTACGGGGGGAAAGGAGGAGAGTAAAATTAACGCACGTAGACAAGTAAGGGACAGCGTGCATGTTATGAGTGGTGGGGGTCTGAATGAGGCGAGAGCGCTGTATTACTATCACTGCAAGTTAGAACGTCCTAAAGAGCGGACGCAAGAGAAAGCCCAGTGGGCGAACATAAGGGGAGCAGTCGGAAGACTAGTGAGAGAGTTTTTTCCAGTGATGACTGGTAGGTGAAACGATGATTGATAATTATGATTGATGTATTATATTCGTCTATTACCATGATGTAAATAAGTATATGTGAGGAATGTGGAAGTCCTTGATATTGGATATAGCAATGTGCGCCATGAGCGATAGATGAAAGTTGAGTTCATGGATTTGTAGCACGAGTGAGTATTGTGTACTACGATGGAGGTGTGTTACCGTAAGATGTTTGGTGAGTGAAATGTGAACTATTGTGTGTACGCTTCATGGGTTGTAAGGAGAGGTGGAGTGAATAGAAATGGTAGGGTATTATACCAATGTAATGTTATTCTTGTAGGTGTCGGGGACGGGCCGAAGAGCCACCTCGGTGAGCACAGGGGATAGGCCAGCATAGGGCCGGGGCCCACACATAGGCCAAGAGTGAGGCTGTCAGTGCAGGACAGTAGAAGCACATAAAGTCGTGGCAGTCTGGCCACGGACAGGGACGTAGATATGAGCGTGAATGTGCTAATTGAAATGATAATGTACTATTGCCATGTTGATGGGCTATTGAAATGATAATGTACTATTGCTACGTTGATGGGCTATTGAAATGATAATGTACTATTGCCATGTTGATGGGCTATTGAAATGATAATGTGCTATTGCCCTGCTGAAGTGCTAGTGGAATGTTAAGGTGTTATGGCAATAGGAAGGTGATATTGAGAGACTGCGGTGCCAGTGAATTATTAATGTGCTATTAAGACCCTGAGGGGAGAGGCTGAGGCCGAAGTGTCTTTAGGAAGTAACTACCGGGTTGTGGACCCGAGGAAGAGTGCATGTGGGAATAAGGCCGTTGTACGGCAGTTAAATGCAATAATATAATGTATGTAATTGCGCTATTACCTGTATAAGTATGTTTAATAAATGTGTGAGTCTGATGGGTTGTTCTGTTAAGTGTTAAACTTGTTCGTTCGTGATTGTTGTCCTGTCATAACTTATTACATCTCCCAGTCTGGGATTTGTGACAGTCTGCCTGTCTGTCTGTCTGTCTGTCTATCTATTCGTCGGTCTGTCTCTATGTCTCTCCTTTTGTCTGTCAGTCTGTCTGCACGTCTGTCTTTTTGTCTCCTTTATTACTATGTCTATCCGACTACTTAGTTTCTTTGCCTCCCGTCCAGCAAGTTGCCCGAAATTCATTACTCTCCCATAGGATCTATCACTATACCTCAGCAGATACCCAACTTCACTGGGCAGCTGCCTTCTTTCCCCTTTATCCGCATGCTGATTACAAGCCCGCCCTTTGAGATTAGACGAGCAAATGGCATCTTTGGTTCCGTCTATCAGATGATCTGATATAATGCTGACAGTCTTCATGAGTACCTCGCTGACGGAGATGAACGGAACCCTTGCGGAGCCAAAAACAATTGATGATAAGACGGTACTCACCTGTGCAGCACTGACTTGTACACGTGAGCAGTCTGACAGGGGATAAACGTGGTCACGTCAGGTTTATATCGCGCAGGTAAACGGGTAAAGGCCGGTGACTGTTGTGTCTTCACCACCATGTTTAATGCTTCTACATCTATTTATATCCGAGGCACAGGATACCGAAACAAAGTATTCGTTCTCTATGCTCCCAAACTGCGCGCGTACAAATTGCTGAGTTATATCGAGCACCAGCTATTTTTCGATAAATTATGAAGGCATGACTTGGGGATTTGTTACATGTTTGGCATCGTTGATACGCACTCAGCTCGGCGGACGGAATTTGGCAAGTTGTCTAATACTTGTCTCGTTATTCTGTGTCATGCTACTAAAATCCAGTTCTGCTTTTTTATCTGTTTGTCTACTTCAAAATGCTGCCATCTCTGCACCAATACTAACCAAACTTTTAGTGCAAGTTTATTTCAGACTGAAGTGATGCCATAAAACAATTCATCATTACACTTAATCATGAAATATTTTTCAAAACATTGTTTGATTCAAATTTTTCAAGTCGAGCGTTTACTTTTGCATCCGCTCGTCAAACCACCAACACAAAAAATGAGTGCCTGCATGCACAAAACACTAAAATAATAGGTTCAGCATAAAGCTGAGTTTTAACGTGTACAGAATCGGAAATGGCAAAAGAATTGGCAGAAATCCTCCAAGTAGTGGAATAGAAAGAATGTTTTATTGTTTCTGGAAACGTGCACATTGAAACGCTCATTCTTTTTTTCTATTTGACGGAATTTTGACGATTCTGTTGCTGTTTCCGTTTCCGCATACATGAAAACACAGCTTAACATTGTGCACTAATGATCCGGCGCCCACAAGCCGATTCTGATCCGCCGATTGGTTGGGACGTGGTATCATCACGTTGAGTTTCAATGAGATTCAATGAACTAGTTGACCGAAGAGGGAGGTCCCATTGAAATTCAATGTCCTGACCTCCCTACCCAAGCTAGTTCGCTGGATCAAAATCGGCTTGTACATGCCGGGATGCGTGTTTGTCGATTACAGTGCAGAACAACATAATCAGGGATGGGGCAACAACAGAACCCCAAACACAGATAAGATAAGATAAGATAAGATAAATTTTATTCGTCCTTGTACAAGGAAATTTGTTTTGATCATTGAATACATAACAATACAGTTACAGAAGCAGAAAGTATGATACATAGCGCGCACACACACATATATACACACACGCTGATAAATTAACTAAATTAACAAAATTAACAGTGCACACAATATGCTTCCCTAACTAAAACACATTGACCTGACACGCAGGACATAATTCAACTGTGCACAGATTACGATCAAGATGACGACATTATTGTAACATCCTAGTTGATGATGGAATAAACGATTTAAAGTAGCGCTCAGTTTTAGTTTTCTTTGACAACAGCCTTAAACTTCTTACAGATCTTATATATTCCTTGTTCAGGGGATGTTGGGGGTCATTTATAATAATATTAGCTTTTTTAATACAAGCACCAATGTACAGCTCATCAAAATATGGCAGATCACAGATACAAATTTTGGATGCTTTTTTAATTAAATTATTGATCTTATTTTTATCTTTTTGTAAGATGTTTCCTCCCCAACAGACAACTCCATACATCAAAACGCTCTGAATAGCCATGGTGTAAAATATTTTCAGAATGCTTTTGCTAACTTTTAAAAAGCGGAGCTTTCTGAGGAAATACATGCGCTGGTTGGCTTTCTTGTATACATATGTTACATGCGCATGCCAGTTAAGCAATGAATCAATAGTAATGCCAAGATATTTGGCCTCTGTGACAATTTCAACCTCTTCATTGTTGATAGTAAGAGGGCAAACAGGATCGTTGTTATTTTTCCTAAAGTCAAAAACAAGCTCTTTTGTTTTCTTAACATTCAGTAGAAGATAGTTGTTATTACACCAACAATGAAAGGATTGTACAATGTTAGAATATTCGTGGCCAGAGTTAGGTAAAAGGCCTAAAATAGCAGAGTCGTCGGCAAATTTAAGAAGGTAAACGTTGTTGTACAGGTCATCGGCTAAGGCATTTCTCGTCCTATCGAACATTGCCATGGGTGCTGCAACCTCTGGACTGTGCACCCTAACCCTAATCCTAAAATGACTCTAAGCATGACCGAAAATCCCTGGGATGTGGGCGTGTTGCTGCCGCGCTCCTGAATTCGCTGGTCTGCACTGCAATCGGCAAACACGACCCCGGTCACAAAGTTGCCTTGTCTGGTCTACAACTACTTCCACTGCTATGACTGTTTGTGATACAGCTCCAGCCTTTCAAACTGATTTCCCTCAGCTACTTCAGCCACTTTTCTCCTTTGAACCTTCGGCGTGCCACTACTCACAGTACCTCTCAACTGTTATCACTACATATACCACGGCATTTATCATTCACTTTTTCCTCCCAAATACTAAACGCGACCACTTGTACTGTTTGTATTACTAACTACCAAAGTTAATGTATCTATCTATCTATCTATCTATCTATCTATCTATCTATCTATCTATCTATCTATCTATCTATCTATCTATCTATCTATCTATCTATCTATCTATCTATCTATCTGTTTGTCTGTCTGTCTGTCTGTCTGTCTGTCTGTCTATCTATCTATCTATCTATCTATCTATCTATCTATCTATCTATCTATCTAAATATCTATCTATCTATCTGTTTGTCTGTCTGTCTATCTATCTATCTATCTATCTATCTATCTATCTATCTATCTATCTATCTATCTATCTATCTATCTATCTATCTATCTATCTGTCTATCTATTTGTTTGCCTGTCTGTCTATCTATCTAACTATCTTGTCTGCCGGTTTTTCCCTCTGTCTGTCTATCTATTTATCCTCTCATGTCCTCGTCAATCTTGTCTCTATGTCTATAAACCTGTCTCCTGAATCACCCATTGTCTATCTTTCTTCACTGTCTGGCTGTCTCTGGCTAAGCCAGTTCTGCAGATAGCGGGGCTTAATCAAGGATATACACATCGAGATATCCCATTTGTTCGACAGATTAAAATAAACATTCACGCAGAAAATAGGCAGTAAATTCAGGGCAGAAAGGTTGCAAGTGTAAAGCAATGGTTCTCAACCTTTTTTTCATCCAATGGCCCCCTTGGGCCCCAAATTTTCTTCCGTAACCCCTCTATCCCTCTATCCCCAAATTTTCTTCCGTAACCCCCCCCCCCACCCCACCCACCCACCCATCCCAAAATCCACACCTGTTCCAGCATGCACGCACAAATACACAGACTACTCAAAAATTATGCTGTTCTTATTTTCAACAGACAGCATTCATTGGTCAAATGCAACCAACAGTAGACCTTTAACAAACCGCAGGTGCCGCGGAGAAGGTCGCTGAGGTATATGGTCACGCGATGCTGGGCTGTGAATTACAAGTGTGGATAGGGAGAACGACAGACATTTTTGTCTTCATGAAGACTGTGAATTAGTGTTCGCCCACACAATGTCACCCAGTCAGTTTTCGCCCCTTAATCGCGCCTTTGGTCGACTTTGTCCACCCCCTTTCCCCCTTTCGCCCTTTTCATCGCTTTCGCCCACCGTGGAACTCAAAATCGCCCACCAGGATCCGATGCTGCCCACCTTGAGATCCTCTGATGTAAAGTATATCAAATTTTTTTTTTCCATTACTGTTTTAGCTATTTGTGTGCTCCCCAGTGTTGAGTCCGATGCAAGCAAACGAGGAGAAATTACCTGCATACTAAAGTTCCGATGATATTCAAAAATTACAAAAAATGCCAATGTTGAGAAACGAGACGAATGAATACAGTAATTCTCGACATGCGGCATTTTTCAGATAGGTCAACAAAAGCAGAATATTACCATAATACACTGGACACTGACAATAGCAGTGACAACGATCAAAAAGATCTTTTCTATTTAATCTAAATTTAGGTTTTGTACATTTTTGCACCTGATCTACATCATATTTTATTGGAGGTCCACTTATTATTATTAGTCCCTACTAAGTAAGGGTAACTAGGTAAGAATGACAGTAGGTGGCCAAAACGCGGCACTGAATGGCAGCCAAGGACAGGAAAAAGGAAGGACAAGAGGACGACCAGGAAGAAGATGGAAGGACGGCATTACAAATAGAGGAGGAACGACATGGATGATGAAAACAACAGAGAGAAGAGAATGGAAAGCATTGTCGGAGGGCTACATCCTGCAGAGGATGGACAACGCCTAGGTGAAGGTGAAGTAAGTAACCAACTGAGTGACTGAGTGACTGACAAATTAGGTAGTGAGATAACTAACCAACTAATTGACAGACTGACCAACCGGCTGACAAATTAACTATTTAATTAACTGACTGATTGACTGACTAATTGACTGACAGACTGAGTGACAAACGGATAACCAATTAGGTAGTGCGATAACTAACTAACTAACTAATTCATTTTGAGACAATTAATTAATTTACTAACTAACGTTTCATGAAATAATTTGCTAGCTAGCCGGCTAGGTAACAGACCAGTAAGTAACTAATTAAGTAACTAAATGAATTAATAAAAGGTCGGCGGGCATCTGCACTCATAAATACTTCGTCCATTTACATTCTTCGTCATATTTAACCTGATACAACCATACAGCGAGACGTGAACTAATCGGTCTAACGACAAAACTCAGACAACCAGCACTACTGATTAGCATCTCTGGAAGCGCAGACGAAGAAAAAAACAACCCGGAATTCACAGGGTCAAGTGCAAAATAGGATACCATTCTAACCACTTTAAAAGGGTTCCTTTTTTTTGCCGGCGTGTATCTTCAATGACGAATGTATGCGTTTAACTCGCCTTATTTATCAACGGCGGCCTTGCGTTAAGGAAGGAACAGAGAACTGAAAGTGTTGCGGTTTTTTTTTCCCAATTTTTCTTGAGTTTGGAAGAAAGTTCTAGTATTGAGTTCATACAAAGAATAACTGAACGTTCTCATAATATTTGATTTTTCTGATAAACAAACGGGCAAAGATGTAGACAGATAGAATGACAGGCGGATGGATGGATGGGTGGATGGATGGGTGGGTCGGTGGGTGGGTCGGTGGGTGGATGGATGGGTGGGTCGGTGGGTGGGTCGGTGGGTGGATGGATGGGTGGGTCGGTGGGTGGGTCGGTGGGTGGGTCGGTGGGTGGGTCGGTGGGTGGGTCGGTGGGTGGGTCGGCGGGTGGGTCGGTGGGTGGGTCGGTGGGTGGGTCGGCGGGTGGGTCGGTGGGTGGGTCGGCGGGTGGGTCGGCGGGTGGGTCGGCGGGTGGGTCGGCGGGTGGGTCGGCGGGTGGATGGATGGGTGGGTCGGCGGGTGGGTCGGCGGGTGGGTCGGCGGGTGGATGGATGGGTGGGTCGGCGGAGAGCAGGGAGGAGGGAAGAGCGGATGGACAGACGGGCTGAACGACAGATGG
Organism: Onchidella celtica; assembly: GCA_963931925.1. Taxonomy (NCBI): domain Eukaryota; kingdom Metazoa; phylum Mollusca; class Gastropoda; order Systellommatophora; family Onchidiidae; genus Onchidella; species Onchidella celtica. The sequence continues at coordinate 1,804,518 of OZ007578.1, read as the reverse complement.
ACAGACGGGCTGGGCTGAACGACAGATGGACAGACGGGCTGAACGACAGATGGACAGACGGGCTGAACGACAGATGGACAGACGGGCTGAACGACAGATGGACAGACGGGCTGAACGACAGATGGGCGGACGGGCTGAACGACAGATGGACAGACGGGCTGAACGACAGATGGACAGACGGGCTGAACGACAGATGGACAGACGGGCTGAACGACAGATGGACAGACGGGCTGAACGACAGATGGACAGACGGGCTGAACGACAGATGGACAGACGGGCTGAACGACAGATGGACAGACGGGCTGAACGACAGATGGACAGACGGGCTGAACGACAGATGGACAGACGGGCTGAACGACAGATGGACGGACGGGCTGAACGACAGATGGACAGACGGGCTGAACGACAGATGGACAGACGGGCTGAACGACAGATGGACAGACGGGCTGAACGACAGATGGACAGACGGGCTGAACGACAGATGGACAGACGGGCTGAACGACAGATGGACAGACGGGCTGAACGACAGATGGACGGACGGGCTGAACGACAGATGGACAGACGGGCTGAACGACAGATGGACAGACGGGCTGAACGACAGATGGACAGACGGGCTGAACGACAGATGGACAGACGGGCTGAACGACAGATGGACGGACGGGCTGAACGACAGATGGACAGACGGGCTGAACGACAGATGGACGGACGGGCTGAACGACAGATGGACGGACGGGCTGAACGACAGATGGACAGACGGGCTGAACGACATATGGACGGACGGGCTGAACGACAGATGGACGGACATGTTCTAAATTCTAAACATATTCTATTTACTGAAGTTCGGAGAAATCACCTACCAAGAAACTGTAACAAAACCATACATTAGAAGAAGAAAAAAACTTAAGTGAAGAAAGATGATAAACAGGGGAAAGCAATTTAACAAACATGAATTTGTCGGTTTTGCAGACAGATGAATGAGTCGGTGCCATTACTTACAACTGTGAGGTTAACTGGTGAACAGCGAGAGTGAGAAGAATTAATCTTTCTGATATTACTACCCTCTGCTTTTAACCTGTGGGTTCAGTACAATATTCTTTCAAGTCAGTTGAGCCACATCTTCACTTCCCAGGTCAGAATACCAATACTAAATTAATGTGGAAAGAGACATCAGCGGTCTATTGATTTGTTCCATTGACACCCCTAAAATTGATATATTATGTAGACAGCCATGCAATGCTCCATCTCTGTTTTCACTAAAAGTAGTTTACAGATTTGGAGAAGAGCAAGTTTAATGATGCCAAGTGGCCCAAATTACACTTTTCACTAGTGACATGGCCGCAGTGAACGTTCTGTGTGTAACTTTGGAAACCAATTAATTCAGTTGTCAACTATTATATTTTAAGCATATTTTAACTGAATGTATAGCCTTCATGCACTGTACCCGTGGAAAGAATTATTTTCTGACTTGTTCCCCAAGCGTTTTGTCCTTTCTGAAAGAGGCTAAGATCTACAACTTGATTTAAATATTTTTTTTATACGTATTTACAACATTCAATTCAGATCAATAGAAAAAAACAATAACTTTTTGAGAACTTTACCAACGTAATCAATATTATACGGAACTTTTTAATTCTGTTTGTATTATTTAAATTGATCAAGCTCTGAATACCAAACCTAAATAACGTATCCTCAAAAAACCGTGGAAGGCGCAAAGTGGCTGTTATAGTGCCGATGCGCCCTAAAATCCAAACCCAAACTGAAACTCTAACGTCACCCACACAAAAAACGCGTGACGTTTTGACTACAGGGCTCCAGCAGCCTCGACAGTCAACATTAATTCTTTCATTTAGACCCATGGCGTTGTACTCCCTGGGACCTTTAAGCTTTTAACAGCAGACTAATTAATGTTATGGTCATGATTCCAGTAACACATAACAGGATTTGTCAGGTTTTCAGGGCCTCTGCATGCCAATTTTCAGTGGTGCATGCTACACCAAGTTTAAATTGACTGGGATTTACACACACTGAAAGTGGAATCAAGTTACGATTTTGCCCGGACAATGAACCACGCTGGCAAATTCTTGTGGAAACTTCCAAAGCTCAGTGTCTCTTTTACATGGGCGATTTGTACACTAAATTGACCTGCACGTAAATTGTCCTTGTACTAGAAAGACTAAGAGCTCTATCTTGAAAGGAGTAGGATCATGAGGAAGGACAAAATAGGACAAAATAATAATGGTCTTTTGGGAAAATTCACTTGAAGAGGAGTAGGGATTTAAACGTCTTGGCACTTGCAATGAAATTAATCTACGGAGACTGAGAAAGTTATATGAGAAAATTCTGGCCACAAATATTTTCGTGCACAATCTGAAATGGCTGTGGTTACTTGTACGTATGGAAACCCCAGCGTTTTGCGCGTACGGTACGGATAGTACCTTCCCTTAACCCGTCGTTATCCTCAACCCTAAATCTCACCGGATCCCTAACCCTGTCCCTTGCCCTTTCAACCAAAAAACAGAAGGAAAACAAAAAGAAAATCTGATAGAATAATATTAATTATGTCGTTAGGAGTACTTCCTGTAGAATTTGGAAGGATTCGGGAGGATTTCAGGAGTTGCCCCCTGGCTCAGGAGTCACAAAAGGCTTTAAAATACGTCCCCGTAGCACAGAAAAAAAACGTGGGTAACCCCACGTACTTGTAACAACATTTGTACTAAAAAGACTAACAACTGTGTCTTGCAAACAGTACGATCGTGAGGAAGGACAAAGTGGGAAAAAATATATAATTATGGTCTTTTGTGAACATTCACTTTGAATTAGAGTAAGGATTTAGGCGTCTTATTTTGGCTAATGTTATGCAGAGAGTCTTTGTCCAGTAGCAGCTGCTTAATCACTGAAACCTGGGTATTAATAGTATTAATATGTTTGTTTGGGTTTGCCCGGAATGTTTACGCATTTCAGTGATAAGAAACACAGCAAAGTAAATTAAAAAACAGCATCAATACTGCATTAACTCGGTTTCTCAAACATCAAGTAAAATGGTCTATTAAAGAGCAATAACAGCCTAAAGTGTCTCTTTCTTTGTTTTGTTTTGTTTTCAAAGTGAATGAAACCAACATCGATTTTCTGGAAAACGGTTTGTTGGAGTATATCAAATTCTACTCAGGATCATGTTTCGCAGTAGACATTAAGGAACTGATTTTTCATTTGTTAAACTGAAGCATGATTTTGAGAAAACTGATATTGGTTCCGCTCACTATGGAGCATGGAAGAGAAGTTTATTTGTGAAAAAGCTGTTAATGTCTGTTGTTATACTTTCTTAATTATTATGTTTACATATTGAATTGTTTCGATGGCATTGTAAAATCAGGTTTCGAGGAGTTACAGCAAAAAGTCTAGACTAGATAATACCAGTGGTTTTTCAACCTCTAAGAAACTGTTTTCCACTTTATTTAAGTCTCGTAGTTTCTGATTATTTCTTCTCACAGCATTTTAGGGTTCCATTTCATAGGCCTGGAAACACTGAATGGACAACTACTGTGGATGAAATCAATCTACGGATATTGAGAAAATTGCATAAGGAAACACTTTTGTACAGATATTTTCTGCACAATCTGGAATGGCTGTTATTACTTGTGCGTACAATCATCAAGCGTTTAGAGCTAGGAGCGCGTACGTGTACATGTACCCGTCCTTATCCTCAGCCCTAAATATTTTCGAATCCCTAACCTCGTCTCTGACCATTTCAACAAAAAATATCTGAAAGAACAATTAATTAAAGCTGCTGTTAGAAGTATTTCGGGAGGAGCTATCTAGCTCTGGAGTCACAAAAGGCTTTAAGATGCGTCCCCTAGAGAAAAAATAAACTTGGGGAGAGTACGGAGAAGAGACCACAATCATCTGGAGTAGTAAAAAGAGGAAGGGCTCTCCACTCTCAAGGCACCAGCAGTGTGCACACCCCCCCCCCCCACAACCAAAATTCCCCAATTTTTCTCACTGTGGAGAATTTTGCCCACCCCCCCCCCTCCCTCCCCCCCAGCCCCCTTTATTTTTCAGGTATAGAAGCACCCGTATGTACAACGTCATGCAACCGCCCGTGTTTACGCTAGAAGTCGCATTTTCAGAACTTCTCCACAGAAATGAATCCTCATGCTGGTGGAGACCTGAGTCAAGTTGTCTTTGTTCTGACTCAGTGAGTGAAAGTCTCTGTTTCTGCCAGTTGACTCGAGACAATGCTGACGCATCCGAACTAGCGCGACGGACTTGCTTCAGTGTCTCGCCAGTGTGCGGGGACCCATTCAACTCCTTAATTCACATCTCATACTAAAGGCGAGACGAAACAGACTTGCCTTAATGAGCCGCCAGCCTTATACACTTTCAATTGTTTCGGGGGTTTTTTTATGGGGGTGGGGGTGGGGGAGTGGGGGAGGGGTACATCTTTCAATCCTCTCAGTCCTAAATCAATATTCCTCCCAAAGTTCATTTCCTTGTTCTAAATGTTTGCATTGTCTAGTCTAGACTAATGCAGTGTTGCCGAAGATTGAATCAAAAGCACTCTCAAAATTTTCAATTTCATCTTGGAGTGTGTGCTCCTGTGACCAAATCCCATTTTGTCTGTGAATAATACATTTCATTGTCAAGTTTTACCAACATTGTTTAAAATATATTTATTTCGTGTTCGTTCGTTCGGACATTTTGTCTTGTCCTGTTTAGAGCTCATCCCCCATCTTTCATGGTCTTCTCCCTGCCTCCTCCCCTCCTTCCACAACTTACCCTCTGTATCCCTCACTCATTCATTTTCAATGCGTCTTATCCTTGACTTTTTGGGTGAAAACAACAGAATTCCATCGTCTCCTGTAGTTTACATTATTTTTATTTCACCCTCGTTGTTTTTAATTCATTATTTTTGTCTGGATCCGTTTCTATTGCTGTGGAAAAAAAAAAAAAAAAATTCAGAAAAAGAAAATATTTGGGAGGCGAGTTATCTTTAGGGGTAAACCAGACCAAAGCTGGCGTAGGCCCCACACTGGTGGCTCACCACCTAATTATTCTGTATCATACTATAACACTACTCACTACCCATACCGCGCGGTGTCAGTTGTGAGTAGTCTCCTAGTGTCATGAATAATAATTAGGGGGTGAGCCACCAGTGTGGGGCCTACGCCAGCCATCGTCTGGCTTACCCCCCTTACAGGAACTTCCGATCATTTTTAATTTTTTTAAATCTAGGTTCCTTTTTTTCTTCACGTTCATCTCCATCGTTCCATTCCATTATTGCGTATTCCACCAGGATTACCCATTTTTCTGTATTCCGTCTGCATGTACTCCAATCGTTCAACTCCTCCATTTTGACCTCGATTTTTCTTTGTTTCTTTCCTTTGTCTCCCCTCACTCTCCATTTTTTAAACTCCCATTTTCTTTTACATTATCCACCCTGCTTTCATGTATCTACATGTAATTGGTTTTTTGTTCCCCTTTTAAAATTTTATAATCCTCCAAATCATCATCTCACATTACCATGATTTTTTTTCCTTCAAGCGCAAGAATTTTTTATTTTTTTTCAGTAATGGGGATATGAAAATTAGGGATTTGGGAGTGGAGGCGGGTTTTTAACAAACATGAACAGTGTCAATCAACCCAAAAATATTAACCAACCACAGTAAACAAATATGAACACTGTCTCCGGTGAAGAAGGTCTCTTGCAACCCTTGTTATCGGAGGGACTTTCGCGATTTGGCGGGAGTGAGACCTCTCTGCCTCTCTATAAACAAAAACTCGCTGCTATGTACGTATGCGACAGGTTTCACTCAATAAAACATTCGTGCATTATTCAGTCTAATTCGTTCCTTTTTTTTTTTTCCCATGAATTATGAGGTCCTTGGGACGGCCTATAGTAAACTGTCTCCCAAATGTTGAAAATAATAAAAGCCCTTCATAATGTTAATCTCACAATTATTTGTAATTATGGTCTAGCGGAATTAATCAGATGCGTCATTAGCATTTCAAAAACGAACCACTGAATTTATTCAGTAATAGTGGTGATTTCGCTCTTTGATTAGATGATAATATTACCAGACCTTGGACACGTAAGGGGCCTCAAATTGCTATTAATTTATATTATACACGAATACATTCCCTTGTCCTTGAACAGTATTACGACACTTCATGACGTTACGGGCGAGGCAGAAATTAAAAACAAACAAAGTCTCCAGATCCAATCCATACATATGATTATTGTACAACACAAGTCCACAATGAGAATTAAGATCCAATTAAGCAGTCCAGGACAAATCTGTGTTCACACAGACCGAGCTTCCAACGTCGACCCCCTGAGTCCCTGCAATCTCTCGTCAAAACAAAGAGAGACGTTACTCATGAAAACAAACAATAAAGGAAAAACTAGGACAACAAACGAAACGAACAATCCAGTCACCAAGGATGCTCACAATCATCAACAAACAGTAATTCTAAGGCAGCTATACCACATTTTCCTTCACAAAGAGTAACAGATTCGTATAGATGTTAGACAAATACAACTAAAGTGCAAGGGTACAAATAGGCCATGGGTCTAAAGCTGTAACTTGTCATTCCGTCGCGGTGTCAGTATTTTCCTTTTACAGTTGACGGTAGAGAGAAAAATGTCCACTTTGCATGTGATAGAAGTTTTACTATAAACGCCATTTCTTCCCTCTATTATGAACGCTTTCCATGAATGTAGAGTTTGAATCAAAAGGAAATAACAAAATGTGCTGCAAATGAATACAAGAGAAGACTAAAAACTGCACACACACAGAAGAATGTGTTGATGTTGTACAGTAAATGTCTAAGAAATCAAAATAATGCAGGTAGTTGGCTGTTGTACATTTCATGAGAATTTCAACTTGAAAGAGATTGAAAAGAAAAAAGATAGAGAGAAAGATGGTGAAATGGCATTCATTTTGTACATCTACTAAACATCATTTTATCCCGTATGACTAGCCAGGCGAGTCTGTACAATGTTCCAGTGATAATGTGTCAAACTAGACTCTGCTGACAACGGGTTTTCATTGTCTGAGAGTGGAAGAAAAAAAAAAAAAAACTTACTGTAAGGGTTTATTTGTGCAGGAATTGAAAGCCCCTTGGGGAGAGACACAGGAAATAAGAGATACAATAGAACTGCTGAGTCCCTGGTTCCTTTGCTCTCACACCAGATTTAGTGGAAGACGGGAGTTGGGGTGGAAACACACTGAGTCAAGTCCGTTTTGTCTCGGTTTAATATGAAATGTAAACTATGGAGTTAAACGGAGTCTCACGAAACTGATGATACTGAAACAAGTTTCACTCGCTAGTCCGCAAGCATCAGAACTGTCCTAAGCCAGCTGCCAGAAAGAGAGATGTCCCGCATTGAGTTTAACCGGACGCAAATCGGATATGACTCAGTGGGACCACAGCCTTAGGATTTATGGAAAAGGAGGGAAGGATGTTTCATGTCTCCACTCTGATCCTTTGACTCATCTAAATCTTGACACGCCTCTCGGGATGGTCCTAGGTAGTGGATGGCAATCAATTTCTGATGAAGTGTTTTGTCAACAATTTGCTCTGCAAGACGCTCACAGCTAACTAAACAGGCTATTGTTTTTTGCCCTTCCGTCCACTATTTGGACGCCCGGAGCGAGCCATTTGTTTAGTATTTCCAATTAGTAACACATGGGTCCCCCCTAAAGCATTGTTATTTCTCTCAGCTGCTCGCAAAACCGGGACACTCACGTCTCAAGGCGAAAGGAAGAGATTGCAAATGCAAACTCACTAGATCTAATTTAGTCACTTATTCCACAGGGACAATTGTCCGAACGGACATAGACAGCTCACACCTTGTTGAGCGCTCATTCGACCAGTGAACTGTCCCGGGCGTCCTTCATTAGTTTATACACAGAACAGCGCCCAGTTGGTGTAGCATCAAACCATCTCATTACCGCGCCTGTAATTACTGTTGGACTCGTCACCTGTAATACATTCTGCAGAATGCGCAAACAAGACGAGTGGATTTAATTTTTTTTGAGCAAAGAGTTCAACAAATTTAGACTTGCTGACTTCTAATTCTTTGAACTTAACCGATAGGTTATTTTTTTTGTTGTATTTTAACATTAAGAAACTGAAAGTCGTCTGAATGAAGATTTAACTGGTCTGATTAGATTAACTTAAATACAGTTAATCTCGACAGACATCCAAGCCAATTAAAAATTAATGCCGGTTAGTGTCAAATGCCACGCGTTTATTTTAATGCCAGTGATCGAAAACACCGAGACGCATTCTAGCTTTAATAAGACTGGTCGAACCGTCAACGGAACTAGTAAATATGATCAGTACTGATTCAACGGTATGAGCCTGTGCTGAAAAGCAGACTGTGGCATTTTCTAGGCATATTTTCGTATACTCAGTGCAGGGAAATAAGTAAATAATTAAAATCTGTCCACTCATTAGGTGACAGTGAGAATACAGCCTTCTGATATCAATGCGGTCTCTCCTTCAGCAGCTTTGGGATGAATATACAGAAACTAGCTGAGGTCCCCCGCCCTGCCCGGGATAAATCGGTTCGAATATTAGGCTGAGGCCACGATGCAAACGAGAGACGGTGAGCGATAAGCGAGAGAATACGCTAGCTATAAGCGATACATTTTGGGGTGGCCACGGGGATGGCCATCATAAGCGATACATTTTGGGGTGGCCACGGGGATGGAAAACCCTCTTTCTTCTCTTGTCTCTTTGGAGGAAGTCTTTGTGATCCTTTTTCCAGATCAATGGCAATTCTTGTACAAGAGAAATAAAATTCAATGTTTTATCAGCATCTATTTCTCACAATTGTTTTGGCCTCTTGTACCGTGTATGATGTCTCGTGGCTCAAGTTCGTCGCTGTGTAGTACATGACATAACAACACCGTGGCCTGCGGGGCGAGGATAGTAGAGCTATGAGCGATGAGCGAGAAGAAACATTGGAAAGTATTGTGCCGCTTACCGCTGGCGATATCTGCGCGGGAACAGCTCATAACATGGCCGTCCAGTTAGAAGACAATATAATATTTAATGTCGCTATCGCTCAATATCGCTCTTCCGCTTGTATCGTGGCCTCAGCATTAGTTTCAGTTCTGGGTGATTATTATGGGCCTGCTTCATCTTGCTTGTTCCTATTTGTTTATTTATTTTTGTTTGTTTATAAATGAGTCTTACTGCTTTGTCTTTGTGAGTTGACACCCTGTGCATACCGTACAATAGGATGATTTGCGCACGGGTTAGTGTGTTTGATAGTGAACACATCGCAGGAAGTGATAACGAAACCTTAAAATGGCGAACCATGACTCGAAATAGATCTAAATGATGCCGAAACAATGAAAAATGAAACGTAGATTCCTGAACATTTCATAATTTCTAATTTGGGCCCATGTTAATTTCGCATTGATAATATGCTGTTGTGCAAAGTTTGAAGCCTGAGTGTGATGCGGTTCCTGAGCCTTAGGTGACCAAAGTTTCGAGTTACCAAACTATATATAATAGATACTTGACAGGCCTCATTTTCTCAGCAATAATAACTGAGAGAAACAAGAAACAAAGGATCAAAATCCAGACCCTGAACAAATATCAATGTCTCCAGAATTTGTACAGGTCAAGGATTTTAGCTTTTTTCTCAAAATCAGTCAAATGGCACTGAGTCCCTTTTAATTCTAACACCTTCAATTGTAACTGAGAGAAAAGGAAAAGTAGGGGGAAAAAAAAAAAACAACAACAACGCACACCTTGGAGTCAGTCCTCTCAATGTCTCCACAAACAACAACGCGCACCTTGGAGTCAGTCCTCTCAATGTCTCCACAAACAACAACGCACACCTTGGAGTCAGTCCTCTCAATGTCTCCACAAACAACAACGCACACCTTGGAGTCAGTCCTCTCAATGTCTCCACAAACAACAACGCGCACCTTGGAGTCAGTCCTCTCAATGTCTCCACAAACAACAACGCGCACCTTGGAGTCAGTCCTCTCAATGTCTCCACAAACAACAACGCGCACCTTGGAGTCAGTCCTCTCAATGTCTCCACAAACAACAACGCGCACCTTGGAGTCAGTCCTCTCAATGTCTCCACAAACAACAACGCACACCTTGGAGTCAGTCCTCTCAATGTCTCCACAAACAACAACGCGCACCTTGGAGTCAGTCCTCTCAATGTCTCCACAAACAACAACGCACACCTTGGAGTCAGTCCTCTCAATGTCTCCACAAACAACAACGCACACCTTGGAGTCAGTCCTCTCAATGTCTCCACAAACAACAACGCGCACCTTGGAGTCAGTCCTCTCAATGTCTCCACAAACAACAACGCACACCTTGGAGTCAGTCCTCTCAATGTCTCCACAAACAACAACGCGCACCTTGGAGTCAGTCCTCTCAATGTCTCCACAAACAACAACGCACACCTTGGAGTCAGTCCTCTCAATGTCTCCACAAACAACAACGCGCACCTTGGAGTCAGTCCTCTCAATGTCTCCACAAACAACAACGCGCACCTTGGAGTCAGTCCTCTCAATGTCTCCACAAACAACAACGCACACCTTGGAGTCAGTCCTCTCAATGTCTCCACAAACAACAACGCGCACCTTGGAGTCAGTCCTCTCAATGTCTCCACAAACAACAACGCACACCTTGGAGTCAGTCCTCTCAATGTCTCCACAAACAACAACGCACACCTTGGAGTCAGTCCTCTCAATGTCTCCACAAACAACAACGCACACCTTGGAGTCAGTCCTCTCAATGTCTCCACAAACAACAACGCGCACCTTGGAGTCAGTCCTCTCAATGTCTCCACAAACAACAACGCACACCTTGGAGTCAGTCCTCTCAATGTCTCCACAAACAACAACGCGCACCTTGGAGTCAGTCCTCTCAATGTCTCCACAAACAACAACGCACACCTTGGAGTCAGTCCTCTCAATGTCTCCACAAACAACAACGCGCACCTTGGAGTCAGTCCTCTCAATGTCTCCACAAACAACAACGCGCACCTTGGAGTCAGTCCTCTCAATGTCTCCACAAACAACAACGCACACCTTGGAGTCAGTCCTCTCAATGTCTCCACAAACAACAACGCGCACCTTGGAGTCAGTCCTCTCAATGTCTCCACAAACAACAACGCACACCTTGGAGTCAGTCCTCTCAATGTCTCCACAAACAACAACGCGCACCTTGGAGTCAGTCCTCTCAATGTCTCCACAAACAACAACGCACACCTTGGAGTCAGTCCTCTCAATGTCTCCACAAACAACAACGCGCACCTTGGAGTCAGTCCTCTCAATGTCTCCACAAACAACAACGAGCACCTTGGAGTCAGTCCTCTCAATGTCTCCACAAACAACAACGCGCACCTTGGAGTCAGTCCTCTCAATGTCTCCACAAACAACAACGCACACCTTGGAGTCAGTCCTCTCAATGTCTCCACAAACAACAACGCGCACCTTGGAGTCAGTCCTCTCAATGTCTCCACAAACAACAACGCGCACCTTGGAGTCAGTCCTCTCAATGTCTCCACAAACAACAACGCACACCTTGGAGTCAGTCCTCTCAATGTCTCCACAAACAACAACGCGCACCTTGGAGTCAGTCCTCTCAATGTCTCCACAAACAACAACGCGCACCTTGGAGTCAGTCCTCTCAATGTCTCCACAAACAACAACGCACACCTTGGAGTCAGTCCTCTCAATGTCTCCACAAACAACAACGCGCACCTTGGAGTCAGTCCTCTCAATGTCTCCACAAACAACAACGCGCACCTTGGAGTCAGTCCTCTCAATGTCTCCACAAACAACAACGCGCACCTTGGAGTCAGTCCTCTCAATGTCTCCACAAACAACAACGCGCACCTTGGAGTCAGTCCTCTCAATGTCTCCACAAACAACAACGCGCACCTTGGAGTCAGTCCTCTCAATGTCTCCACAAACAACAACGCACACCTTGGAGTCAGTCCTCTCAATGTCTCCACAAACAACAACGCGCACCTTGGAGTCAGTCCTCTCAATGTCTCCACAAACAACAACGCGCACCTTGGAGTCAGTCCTCTCAATGTCTCCACAAACAACAACGCGCACCTTGGAGTCAGTCCTCTCAATGTCTCCACAAACAACAACGCGCACCTTGGAGTCAGTCCTCTCAATGTCTCCACAAACAACAACGCGCACCTTGGAGTCAGTCCTCTCAATGTCTCCACAAACAACAACGCACACCTTGGAGTCAGTCCTCTCAATGTCTCCACAAACAACAACGCGCACCTTGGAGTCAGTCCTCTCAATGTCTCCACAAACAACAACGCGCACCTTGGAGTCAGTCCTCTCAATGTCTCCACAAACAACAACGCGCACCTTGGAGTCAGTCCTCTCAATGTCTCCACAAACAACAACGCGCACCTTGGAGTCAGTCCTCTCAATGTCTCCACAAACAACAACGCGCACCTTGGAGTCAGTCCTCTCAATGTCTCCACAAACAACAACGCGCACCTTGGAGTCAGTCCTCTCAATGTCTCCACAAACAACAACGCGCACCTTGGAGTCAGTCCTCTCAATGTCTCCACAAACAACAACGCGCACCTTGGAGTCAGTCCTCTCAATGTCTCCACAAACAACAACGCGCACCTTGGAGTCAGTCCTCTCAATGTCTCCACAAACAACAACGCGCACCTTGGAGTCAGTCCTCTCAATGTCTCCACAAACAACAACGCGCACCTTGGAGTCAGTCCTCTCAATGTCTCCACAAACAACAACGCACACCTTGGAGTCAGTCCTCTCAATGTCTCCACAAACAACAACGCACACCTTGGAGTCAGTCCTCTCAATGTCTCCACAAACAACAACGCACACCTTGGAGTCAGTCCTCTCAATGTCTCCACAAACAACAACGCGCACCTTGGAGTCAGTCCTCTCAATGTCTCCACAAACAACAACGCGCACCTTGGAGTCAGTCCTCTCAATGTCTCCACAAACAACAACGCGCACCTTGGAGTCAGTCCTCTCAATGTCTCCACAAACAACAACGCGCACCTTGGAGTCAGTCCTCTCAATGTCTCCACAAACAACAACGCGCACCTTGGAGTCAGTCCTCTCAATGTCTCCACAAACAACAACGCGCACCTTGGAGTCAGTCCTCTCAATGTCTCCACAAACAACAACGCGCACCTTGGAGTCAGTCCTCTCAATGTCTCCACAAACAACAACGCGCACCTTGGAGTCAGTCCTCTCAATGTCTCCACAAACAACAACGCGCACCTTGGAGTCAGTCCTCTCAATGTCTCCACAAACAACAACGCACACCTTGGAGTCAGTCCTCTCAATGTCTCCACAAACAACAACGAGCACCTTGGAGTCAGTCCTCTCAATGTCTCCACAAACAACAACGCACACCTTGGAGTCAGTCCTCTCAATGTCTCCACAAACAACAACGCACACCTTGGAGTCAGTCCTCTCAATGTCTCCACAAACAACAACGCACACCTTGGAGTCAGTCCTCTCAATGTCTCCACAAACAACAACGCGCACCTTGGAGTCAGTCCTCTCAATGTCTCCACAAACAACAACGCGCACCTTGGAGTCAGTCCTCTCAATGTCTCCACAAACAACAACGCACACCTTGGAGTCAGTCCTCTCAATGTCTCCACAAACAACAACGCGCACCTTGGAGTCAGTCCTCTCAATGTCTCCACAAACAACAACGCACACCTTGGAGTCAGTCCTCTCAATGTCTCCACAAACAACAACGCACACCTTGGAGTCAGTCCTCTCAATGTCTCCACAAACAACAACGCGCACCTTGGAGTCAGTCCTCTCAATGTCTCCACAAACAACAACGCACACCTTGGAGTCAGTCCTCTCAATGTCTCCACAAACAACAACGCACACCTTGGAGTCAGTCCTCTCAATGTCTCCACAAACAACAACGCACACCTTGGAGTCAGTCCTCTCAATGTCTCCACAAACAACAACGCGCACCTTGGAGTCAGTCCTCTCAATGTCTCCACAAACAACAACGCGCACCTTGGAGTCAGTCCTCTCAATGTCTCCACAAACAACAACGCACACCTTGGAGTCAGTCCTCTCAATGTCTCCACAAACAACAACGCACACCTTGGAGTCAGTCCTCTCAATGTCTCCACAAACAACAACGCGCACCTTGGAGTCAGTCCTCTCAATGTCTCCACAAACAACAACGCGCACCTTGGAGTCAGTCCTCTCAATGTCTCCACAAACAACAACGCACACCTTGGAGTCAGTCCTCTCAATGTCTCCACAAACAACAACGCGCACCTTGGAGTCAGTCCTCTCAATGTCTCCACAAACAACAACGCGCACCTTGGAGTCAGTCCTCTCAATGTCTCCACAAACAACAACGCGCACCTTGGAGTCAGTCCTCTCAATGTCTCCACAAACAACAACGCACACCTTGGAGTCAGTCCTCTCAATGTCTCCACAAACAACAACGCGCACCTTGGAGTCAGTCCTCTCAATGTCTCCACAAACAACAACGCACACCTTGGAGTCAGTCCTCTCAATGTCTCCACAAACAACAACGCGCACCTTGGAGTCAGTCCTCTCAATGTCTCCACAAACAACAACGCACACCTTGGAGTCAGTCCTCTCAATGTCTCCACAAACAACAACGCCACCTTGGAGTCAGTCCTCTCAATGTCTCCACAAACAACAACGCACACCTTGGAGTCAGTCCTCTCAATGTCTCCACAAACAACAACGCACACCTTGGAGTCAGTCCTCTCAATGTCTCCACAAACAACAACGCACACCTTGGAGTCAGTCCTCTCAATGTCTCCACAAACAACAACGCGCACCTTGGAGTCAGTCCTCTCAATGTCTCCACAAACAACAACGCACACCTTGGAGTCAGTCCTCTCAATGTCTCCACAAACAACAACGCACACCTTGGAGTCAGTCCTCTCAATGTCTCCACAAACAACAACGCACACCTTGGAGTCAGTCCTCTCAATGTCTCCACAAACAACAACGCGCACCTTGGAGTCAGTCCTCTCAATGTCTCCACAAACAACAACGCGCACCTTGGAGTCAGTCCTCTCAATGTCTCCACAAACAACAACGCACACCTTGGAGTCAGTCCTCTCAATGTCTCCACAAACAACAACGCGCACCTTGGAGTCAGTCCTCTCAATGTCTCCACAAACAACAACGCGCACCTTGGAGTCAGTCCTCTCAATGTCTCCACAAACAACAACGCGCACCTTGGAGTCAGTCCTCTCAATGTCTCCACAAACAACAACGCACACCTTGGAGTCAGTCCTCTCAATGTCTCCACAAACAACAACGCGCACCTTGGAGTCAGTCCTCTCAATGTCTCCACAAACAACAACGCACACCTTGGAGTCAGTCCTCTCAATGTCTCCACAAACAACAACGCGCACCTTGGAGTCAGTCCTCTCAATGTCTCCACAAACAACAACGCGCACCTTGGAGTCAGTCCTCTCAATGTCTCCACAAACAACAACGCACACCTTGGAGTCAGTCCTCTCAATGTCTCCACAAACAACAACGCACACCTTGGAGTCAGTCCTCTCAATGTCTCCACAAACAACAACGCGCACCTTGGAGTCAGTCCTCTCAATGTCTCCACAAACAACAACGCACACCTTGGAGTCAGTCCTCTCAATGTCTCCACAAACAACAACGCACACCTTGGAGTCAGTCCTCTCAATGTCTCCACAAACAACAACGCACACCTTGGAGTCAGTCCTCTCAATGTCTCCACAAACAACAACGCGCACCTTGGAGTCAGTCCTCTCAATGTCTCCACAAACAACAACGCGCACCTTGGAGTCAGTCCTCTCAATGTCTCCACAAACAACAACGCGCACCTTGGAGTCAGTCCTCTCAATGTCTCCACAAACAACAACGCGCACCTTGGAGTCAGTCCTCTCAATGTCTCCACAAACAACAACGCGCACCTTGGAGTCAGTCCTCTCAATGTCTCCACAAACAACAACGCACACCTTGGAGTCAGTCCTCTCAATGTCTCCACAAACAACAACGCGC
Organism: Onchidella celtica; assembly: GCA_963931925.1. Taxonomy (NCBI): domain Eukaryota; kingdom Metazoa; phylum Mollusca; class Gastropoda; order Systellommatophora; family Onchidiidae; genus Onchidella; species Onchidella celtica. The sequence continues at coordinate 1,788,454 of OZ007578.1, read as the reverse complement.
ACCTTGGAGTCAGTCCTCTCAATGTCTCCACAAACAACAACGCGCACCTTGGAGTCAGTCCTCTCAATGTCTCCACAAACAACAACGCGCACCTTGGAGTCAGTCCTCTCAATGTCTCCACAAACAACAACGCACACCTTGGAGTCAGTCCTCTCAATGTCTCCACAAACAACAACGCGCACCTTGGAGTCAGTCCTCTCAATGTCTCCACAAACAACAACGCGCACCTTGGAGTCAGTCCTCTCAATGTCTCCACAAACAACAACGCGCACCTTGGAGTCAGTCCTCTCAATGTCTCCACAAACAACAACGCACACCTTGGAGTCAGTCCTCTCAATGTCTCCACAAACAACAACGCGCACCTTGGAGTCAGTCCTCTCAATGTCTCCACAAACAACAACGCGCACCTTGGAGTCAGTCCTCTCAATGTCTCCACAAACAACAACGCGCACCTTGGAGTCAGTCCTCTCAATGTCTCCACAAACAACAACGCGCACCTTGGAGTCAGTCCTCTCAATGTCTCCACAAACAACAACGCACACCTTGGAGTCAGTCCTCTCAATGTCTCCACAAACAACAACGCGCACCTTGGAGTCAGTCCTCTCAATGTCTCCACAAACAACAACGCGCACCTTGGAGTCAGTCCTCTCAATGTCTCCACAAACAACAACGCGCACCTTGGAGTCAGTCCTCTCAATGTCTCCACAAACAACAACGCACACCTTGGAGTCAGTCCTCTCAATGTCTCCACAAACAACAACGCGCACCTTGGAGTCAGTCCTCTCAATGTCTCCACAAACAACAACGCGCACCTTGGAGTCAGTCCTCTCAATGTCTCCACAAACAACAACGCGCACCTTGGAGTCAGTCCTCTCAATGTCTCCACAAACAACAACGCGCACCTTGGAGTCAGTCCTCTCAATGTCTCCACAAACAACAACGCACACCTTGGAGTCAGTCCTCTCAATGTCTCCACAAACAACAACGCGCACCTTGGAGTCAGTCCTCTCAATGTCTCCACAAACAACAACGCGCACCCTTGGAGTCAGTCCTCTCAATGTCTCCACAAACAACAACGCGCACCTTGGAGTCAGTCCTCTCAATGTCTCCACAAACAACAACGCGCACCTTGGAGTCAGTCCTCTCAATGTCTCCACAAACAACAACGCGCACCTTGGAGTCAGTCCTCTCAATGTCTCCACAAACAACAACGCGCACCTTGGAGTCAGTCCTCTCAATGTCTCCACAAACAACAACGCGCACCTTGGAGTCAGTCCTCTCAATGTCTCCACAAACAACAACGCGCACCTTGGAGTCAGTCCTCTCAATGTCTCCACAAACAACAACGCGCACCTTGGAGTCAGTCCTCTCAATGTCTCCACAAACAACAACGCGCACCTTGGAGTCAGTCCTCTCAATGTCTCCACAAACAACAACGCGCACCTTGGAGTCAGTCCTCTCAATGTCTCCACAAACAACAACGCGCACCTTGGAGTCAGTCCTCTCAATGTCTCCACAAACAACAACGCGCACCTTGGAGTCAGTCCTCTCAATGTCTCCACAAACAACAACGCGCACCTTGGAGTCAGTCCTCTCAATGTCTCCACAAACAACAACGCGCACCTTGGAGTCAGTCCTCTCAATGTCTCCACAAACAACAACGCGCACCTTGGAGTCAGTCCTCTCAATGTCTCCACAAACAACAACGCGCACCTTGGAGTCAGTCCTCTCAATGTCTCCACAAACAACAACGCGCACCTTGGAGTCAGTCCTCTCAATGTCTCCACAAACAACAACGCGCACCTTGGAGTCAGTCCTCTCAATGTCTCCACAAACAACAACGCGCACCTTGGAGTCAGTCCTCTCAATGTCTCCACAAACAACAACGCGCACCTTGGAGTCAGT
>OZ007578.1:1733699-1786349 GCA_963931925.1 Onchidella celtica | reverse complement strand
ACAAACAACAACGCGCACCTTGGAGTCGGTCCTCTCAATGTCTCCACAAACAACAACGCGCACCTTGGAGTCAGTCCTCTCAATGTCTCCACAAACAACAACGCACACCTTGGAGTCAGTCCTCTCAATGTCTCCACAAACAACAACGCGCACCTTGGAGTCAGTCCTCTCAATGTCTCCACAAACAACAACGCACACCTTGGAGTCAGTCCTCTCAATGTCTCCACAAACAACAACGCGCACCTTGGAGTCAGTCCTCTCAATGTCTCCACAAACAACAACGCGCACCTTGGAGTCAGTCCTCTCAATGTCTCCACAAACAACAACGCACACCTTGGAGTCAGTCCTCTCAATGTCTCCACAAACAACAACGCACACCTTGGAGTCAGTCCTCTCAATGTCTCCACAAACAACAACGCACACCTTGGAGTCAGTCCTCTCAATGTCTCCACAAACAACAACGCACACCTTGGAGTCAGTCCTCTCAATGTCTCCACAAACAACAACGCACACCTTGGAGTCAGTCCTCTCAATGTCTCCACAAACAACAACGCACACCTTGGAGTCAGTCCTCTCAATGTCTCCACAAACAACAACGCGCACCTTGGAGTCAGTCCTCTCAATGTCTCCACAAACAACAACGCGCACCTTGGAGTCAGTCCTCTCAATGTCTCCACAAACAACAACGCACACCTTGGAGTCAGTCCTCTCAATGTCTCCACAAACAACAACGCGCACCTTGGAGTCAGTCCTCTCAATGTCTCCACAAACAACAACGCACACCTTGGAGTCAGTCCTCTCAATGTCTCCACAAACAACAACGCACACCTTGGAGTCAGTCCTCTCAATGTCTCCACAAACAACAACGCGCACCTTGGAGTCAGTCCTCTCAATGTCTCCACAAACAACAACGCACACCTTGGAGTCAGTCCTCTCAATGTCTCCACAAACAACAACGCCACACCTTGGAGTCAGTCCTCTCAATGTCTCCACAAACAACAACGCACACCTTGGAGTCAGTCCTCTCAATGTCTCCACAAACAACAACGCGCACCTTGGAGTCAGTCCTCTCAATGTCTCCACAAACAACAACGCACACCTTGGAGTCAGTCCTCTCAATGTCTCCACAAACAACAACGCGCACCTTGGAGTCAGTCCTCTCAATGTCTCCACAAACAACAACGCGCACCTTGGAGTCAGTCCTCTCAATGTCTCCACAAACAACAACGCACACCTTGGAGTCAGTCCTCTCAATGTCTCCACAAACAACAACGCGCACCTTGGAGTCAGTCCTCTCAATGTCTCCACAAACAACAACGCGCACCTTGGAGTCAGTCCTCTCAATGTCTCCACAAACAACAACGCACACCTTGGAGTCAGTCTTCTCAATGTCTCCACAAACAACAACGCGCACCTTGGAGTCAGTCCTCTCAATGTCTCCACAAACAACAACGCGCGCCTTGGAGTCAGTCCTCTCAATGTCTCCACAAACAACAACGCGCACCTTGGAGTCAGTCCTCTCAATGTCTCCACAAACAACAACGCACACCTTGGAGTCAGTCCTCTCAATGTCTCCACAAACAACAACGCGCACCTTGGAGTCAGTCCTCTCAATGTCTCCACAAACAACAACGCGCACCTTGGAGTCAGTCCTCTCAATGTCTCCACAAACAACAACGCACACCTTGGAGTCAGTGCCTTCAATGTCTCCACAAACAACAACGCGCACCTTGGAGTCAGTCCTCTCAATGTCTCCACAAACAACAACGCGCACCTTGGAGTCAGTCCTCTCAATGTCTCCACAAACAACAACGCACACCTTGGAGTCAGTCCTCTCAATGTCTCCACAAACAACAACGCGCACCTTGGAGTCAGTCCTCTCAATGTCTCCACAAACAACAACGCGCACCTTGGAGTCAGTCCTCTCAATGTCTCCACAAACAACAACGCACACCTTGGAGTCAGTCCTCTCAATGTCTCCACAAACAACAACGCGCACCTTGGAGTCAGTCCTCTCAATGTCTCCACAAACAACAACGCGCACCTTGGAGTCAGTCCTCTCAATGTCTCCACAAACAACAACGCGCACCTTGGAGTCAGTCCTCTCAATGTCTCCACAAACAACAACGCCGCACCTTGGAGTCAGTCCTCTCAATGTCTCCACAAACAACAACGCGCACCTTGGAGTCAGTCCTCTCAAGTCCTTCCACAAAAACAACGCGCACCTTGGAGTCAGTCCTCTCAATGTCTCCACAAACAACAACGCGCACCTTGGAGTCAGTCCTCTCAATGTCTCCACAAACAACAACGCGCACCTTGGAGTCAGTCCTCTCAATGTCTCCACAAACAACAACGCGCACCTTGGAGTCAGTCCTCTCAATGTCTCCACAAACAACAACGCGCACCTTGGAGTCAGTCCTCTCAATGTCTCCACAAACAACAACGCGCACCTTGGAGTCAGTCCTCTCAATGTCTCCACAAACAACAACGCACACCTTGGAGTCAGTCCTCTCAATGTCTCCACAAACAACAACGCACACCTTGGAGTCAGTCCTCTCAATGTCTCCACAAACAACAACGCACACCTTGGAGTCAGTCCTCTCAATGTCTCCACAAACAACAACGCACACCTTGGAGTCAGTCCTCTCAATGTCTCCACAAACAACAACGCGCACCTTGGAGTCAGTCCTCTCAATGTCTCCACAAACAACAACGCGCACCTTGGAGTCAGTCCTCTCAATGTCTCCACAAACAACAACGCGCACCTTGGAGTCAGTCCTCTCAATGTCTCCACAAACAACAACGCGCACCTTGGAGTCAGTCCTCTCAATGTCTCCACAAACAACAACGCGCACCTTGGAGTCAGTCCTCTCAATGTCTCCACAAACAACAACGCGCACCTTGGAGTCAGTCCTCTCAATGTCTCCACAAACAACAACGCGCACCTTGGAGTCAGTCCTCTCAATGTCTCCACAAACAACAACGCGCACCTTGGAGTCAGTCCTCTCAATGTCTCCACAAACAACAACGCGCACCTTGGAGTCAGTCCTCTCAATGTCTCCACAAACAACAACGCACACCTTGGAGTCAGTCCTCTCAATGTCTCCACAAACAACAACGAGCACCTTGGAGTCAGTCCTCTCAATGTCTCCACAAACAACAACGCACACCTTGGAGTCAGTCCTCTCAATGTCTCCACAAACAACAACGCACACCTTGGAGTCAGTCCTCTCAATGTCTCCACAAACAACAACGCACACCTTGGAGTCAGTCCTCTCAATGTCTCCACAAACAACAACGCGCACCTTGGAGTCAGTCCTCTCAATGTCTCCACAAACAACAACGCGCACCTTGGAGTCAGTCCTCTCAATGTCTCCACAAACAACAACGCACACCTTGGAGTCAGTCCTCTCAATGTCTCCACAAACAACAACGCGCACCTTGGAGTCAGTCCTCTCAATGTCTCCACAAACAACAACGCACACCTTGGAGTCAGTCCTCTCAATGTCTCCACAAACAACAACGCACACCTTGGAGTCAGTCCTCTCAATGTCTCCACAAACAACAACGCGCACCTTGGAGTCAGTCCTCTCAATGTCTCCACAAACAACAACGCACACCTTGGAGTCAGTCCTCTCAATGTCTCCACAAACAACAACGCACACCTTGGAGTCAGTCCTCTCAATGTCTCCACAAACAACAACGCACACCTTGGAGTCAGTCCTCTCAATGTCTCCACAAACAACAACGCGCACCTTGGAGTCAGTCCTCTCAATGTCTCCACAAACAACAACGCGCACCTTGGAGTCAGTCCTCTCAATGTCTCCACAAACAACAACGCACACCTTGGAGTCAGTCCTCTCAATGTCTCCACAAACAACAACGCACACCTTGGAGTCAGTCCTCTCAATGTCTCCACAAACAACAACGCGCACCTTGGAGTCAGTCCTCTCAATGTCTCCACAAACAACAACGCGCACCTTGGAATCAGTCCTCTCAATGTCTCCACAAACAACAACGCACACCTTGGAGTCAGTCCTCTCAATGTCTCCACAAACAACAACGCGCACCTTGGAGTCAGTCCTCTCAATGTCTCCACAAACAACAACGCGCACCTTGGAGTCGGTCCTCTCAATGTCTCCACAAACAACAACGCGCACCTTGGAGTCAGTCCTCTCAATGTCTCCACAAACAACAACGCACACCTTGGAGTCAGTCCTCTCAATGTCTCCACAAACAACAACGCGCACCTTGGAGTCAGTCCTCTCAATGTCTCCACAAACAACAACGCACACCTTGGAGTCAGTCCTCTCAATGTCTCCACAAACAACAACGCGCACCTTGGAGTCAGTCCTCTCAATGTCTCCACAAACAACAACGCGCACCTTGGAGTCAGTCCTCTCAATGTCTCCACAAACAACAACGCACACCTTGGAGTCAGTCCTCTCAATGTCTCCACAAACAACAACGCACACCTTGGAGTCAGTCCTCTCAATGTCTCCACAAACAACAACGCACACCTTGGAGTCAGTCCTCTCAATGTCTCCACAAACAACAACGCACACCTTGGAGTCAGTCCTCTCAATGTCTCCACAAACAACAACGCACACCTTGGAGTCAGTCCTCTCAATGTCTCCACAAACAACAACGCACACCTTGGAGTCAGTCCTCTCAATGTCTCCACAAACAACAACGCGCACCTTGGAGTCAGTCCTCTCAATGTCTCCACAAACAACAACGCGCACCTTGGAGTCAGTCCTCTCAATGTCTCCACAAACAACAACGCACACCTTGGAGTCAGTCCTCTCAATGTCTCCACAAACAACAACGCGCACCTTGGAGTCAGTCCTCTCAATGTCTCCACAAACAACAACGCGCACCTTGGAGTCAGTCCTCTCAATGTCTCCACAAACAACAACGCACACCTTGGAGTCAGTCCTCTCAATGTCTCCACAAACAACAACGCACACCTTGGAGTCAGTCCTCTCAATGTCTCCACAAACAACAACGCGCACCTTGGAGTCAGTCCTCTCAATGTCTCCACAAACAACAACGCGCACCTTGGAGTCAGTCCTCTCAATGTCTCCACAAACAACAACGCACACCTTGGAGTCAGTCCTCTCAATGTCTCCACAAACAACAACGCACACCTTGGAGTCAGTCCTCTCAATGTCTCCACAAACAACAACGCGCACCTTGGAGTCAGTCCTCTCAATGTCTCCACAAACAACAACGCGCACCTTGGAGTCAGTCCTCTCAATGTCTCCACAAACAACAACGCACACCTTGGAGTCAGTCCTCTCAATGTCTCCACAAACAACAACGCGCACCTTGGAGTCAGTCCTCTCAATGTCTCCACAAACAACAACGCGCACCTTGGAGTCGGTCCTCTCAATGTCTCCACAAACAACAACGCGCACCTTGGAGTCAGTCCTCTCAATGTCTCCACAAACAACAACGCACACCTTGGAGTCAGTCCTCTCAATGTCTCCACAAACAACAACGCACACCTTGGAGTCAGTCCTCTCAATGTCTCCACAAACAACAACGCGCACCTTGGAGTCAGTCCTCTCAATGTCTCCACAAACAACAACGCGCACCTTGGAGTCAGTCCTCTCAATGTCTCCACAAACAACAACGCGCACCTTGGAGTCAGTCCTCTCAATGTCTCCACAAACAACAACGCACACCTTGGAGTCAGTCCTCTCAATGTCTCCACAAACAACAACGCACACCTTGGAGTCAGTCCTCTCAATGTCTCCACAAACAACAACGCACACCTTGGAGTCAGTCCTCTCAATGTCTCCACAAACAACAACGCGCACCTTGGAGTCAGTCCTCTCAATGTCTCCACAAACAACAACGCGCACCTTGGAGTCAGTCCTCTCAATGTCTCCACAAACAACAACGCGCACCTTGGAGTCAGTCCTCTCAATGTCTCCACAAACAACAACGCGCACCTTGGAGTCAGTCCTCTCAATGTCTCCACAAACAACAACGCACACCTTGGAGTCAGTCCTCTCAATGTCTCCACAAACAACAACGAGCACCTTGGAGTCAGTCCTCTCAATGTCTCCACAAACAACAACGCACACCTTGGAGTCAGTCCTCTCAATGTCTCCACAAACAACAACGCACACCTTGGAGTCAGTCCTCTCAATGTCTCCACAAACAACAACGCACACCTTGGAGTCAGTCCTCTCAATGTCTCCACAAACAACAACGCGCACCTTGGAGTCAGTCCTCTCAATGTCTCCACAAACAACAACGCGCACCTTGGAGTCAGTCCTCTCAATGTCTCCACAAACAACAACGCGCACCTTGGAGTCAGTCCTCTCAATGTCTCCACAAACAACAACGCACACCTTGGAGTCAGTCCTCTCAATGTCTCCACAAACAACAACGCACACCTTGGAGTCAGTCCTCTCAATGTCTCCACAAACAACAACGCGCACCTTGGAGTCAGTCCTCTCAATGTCTCCACAAACAACAACGCACACCTTGGAGTCAGTCCTCTCAATGTCTCCACAAACAACAACGCACACCTTGGAGTCAGTCCTCTCAATGTCTCCACAAACAACAACGCACACCTTGGAGTCAGTCCTCTCAATGTCTCCACAAACAACAACGCGCACCTTGGAGTCAGTCCTCTCAATGTCTCCACAAACAACAACGCGCACCTTGGAGTCAGTCCTCTCAATGTCTCCACAAACAACAACGCACACCTTGGAGTCAGTCCTCTCAATGTCTCCACAAACAACAACGCACACCTTGGAGTCAGTCCTCTCAATGTCTCCACAAACAACAACGCGCACCTTGGAGTCAGTCCTCTCAATGTCTCCACAAACAACAACGCGCACCTTGGAATCAGTCCTCTCAATGTCTCCACAAACAACAACGCACACCTTGGAGTCAGTCCTCTCAATGTCTCCACAAACAACAACGCGCACCTTGGAGTCAGTCCTCTCAATGTCTCCACAAACAACAACGCGCACCTTGGAGTCGGTCCTCTCAATGTCTCCACAAACAACAACGCGCACCTTGGAGTCAGTCCTCTCAATGTCTCCACAAACAACAACGCGCACCTTGGAGTCGGTCCTCTCAATGTCTCCACAAACAACAACGCGCACCTTGGAGTCAGTCCTCTCAATGTCTCCACAAACAACAACGCACACCTTGGAGTCAGTCCTCTCAATGTCTCCACAAACAACAACGCGCACCTTGGAGTCAGTCCTCTCAATGTCTCCACAAACAACAACGCACACCTTGGAGTCAGTCCTCTCAATGTCTCCACAAACAACAACGCGCACCTTGGAGTCAGTCCTCTCAATGTCTCCACAAACAACAACGCGCACCTTGGAGTCAGTCCTCTCAATGTCTCCACAAACAACAACGCACACCTTGGAGTCAGTCCTCTCAATGTCTCCACAAACAACAACGCACACCTTGGAGTCAGTCCTCTCAATGTCTCCACAAACAACAACGCACACCTTGGAGTCAGTCCTCTCAATGTCTCCACAAACAACAACGCCACACCTTGGAGTCAGTCCTCACAATGTCTCCACAAACAACAACGCGCACCTTGGAGTCAGTCCTCTCAATGTCTCCACAAACAACAACGCACACCTTGGAGTCAGTCCTCTCAATGTCTCCACAAACAACAACGCGCACCTTGGAGTCAGTCCTCTCAATGTCTCCACAAACAACAACGCGCACCTTGGAGTCAGTCCTCTCAATGTCTCCACAAACAACAACGCACACCTTGGAGTCAGTCCTCTCAATGTCTCCACAAACAACAACGCACACCTTGGAGTCAGTCCTCTCAATGTCTCCACAAACAACAACGCGCACCTTGGAGTCAGTCCTCTCAATGTCTCCACAAACAACAACGCGCACCTTGGAGTCAGTCCTCTCAATGTCTCCACAAACAACAACGCACACCTTGGAGTCAGTCCTCTCAATGTCTCCACAAACAACAACGCACACCTTGGAGTCAGTCCTCTCAATGTCTCCACAAACAACAACGCGCACCTTGGAGTCAGTCCTCTCAATGTCTCCACAAACAACAACGCGCACCTTGGAGTCAGTCCTCTCAATGTCTCCACAAACAACAACGCGCACCTTGGAGTCAGTCCTCTCAATGTCTCCACAAACAACAACGCACACCTTGGAGTCAGTCCTCTCAATGTCTCCACAAACAACAACGCGCACCTTGGAGTCAGTCCTCTCAATGTCTCCACAAACAACAACGCGCACCTTGGAGTCGGTCCTCTCAATGTCTCCACAAACAACAACGCGCACCTTGGAGTCAGTCCTCTCAATGTCTCCACAAACAACAACGCACACCTTGGAGTCAGTCCTCTCAATGTCTCCACAAACAACAACGCACACCTTGGAGTCAGTCCTCTCAATGTCTCCACAAACAACAACGCGCACCTTGGAGTCAGTCCTCTCAATGTCTCCACAAACAACAACGCGCACCTTGGAGTCAGTCCTCTCAATGTCTCCACAAACAACAACGCGCACCTTGGAGTCAGTCCTCTCAATGTCTCCACAAACAACAACGCACACCTTGGAGTCAGTCCTCTCAATGTCTCCACAAACAACAACGCACACCTTGGAGTCAGTCCTCTCAATGTCTCCACAAACAACAACGCACACCTTGGAGTCAGTCCTCTCAATGTCTCCACAAACAACAACGCACACCTTGGAGTCAGTCCTCTCAATGTCTCCACAAACAACAACGCGCACCTTGGAGTCAGTCCTCTCAATGTCTCCACAAACAACAACGCGCACCTTGGAGTCAGTCCTCTCAATGTCTCCACAAACAACAACGCGCACCTTGGAGTCAGTCCTCTCAATGTCTCCACAAACAACAACGCACACCTTGGAGTCAGTCCTCTCAATGTCTCCACAAACAACAACGCGCACCTTGGAGTCAGTCCTCTCAATGTCTCCACAAACAACAACGCGCACCTTGGAGTCAGTCCTCTCAATGTCTCCACAAACAACAACGCGCACCTTGGAGTCAGTCCTCTCAATGTCTCCACAAACAACAACGCGCACCTTGGAGTCAGTCCTCTCAATGTCTCCACAAACAACAACGCGCACCTTGGAGTCAGTCCTCTCAATGTCTCCACAAACAACAACGCGCACCTTGGAGTCAGTCCTCTCAATGTCTCCACAAACAACAACGCGCACCTTGGAGTCAGTCCTCTCAATGTCTCCACAAACAACAACGCGCACCTTGGAGTCAGTCCTCTCAATGTCTCCACAAACAACAACGCGCACCTTGGAGTCAGTCCTCTCAATGTCTCCACAAACAACAACGCGCACCTTGGAGTCAGTCCTCTCAATGTCTCCACAAACAACAACGCGCACCTTGGAGTCAGTCCTCTCAATGTCTCCACAAACAACAACGCGCACCTTGGAGTCAGTCCTCTCAATGTCTCCACAAACAACAACGCGCACCTTGGAGTCAGTCCTCTCAATGTCTCCACAAACAACAACGCGCACCTTGGAGTCAGTCCTCTCAATGTCTCCACAAACAACAACGCGCACCTTGGAGTCAGTCCTCTCAATGTCTCCACAAACAACAACGCGCACCTTGGAGTCAGTCCTCTCAATGTCTCCACAAACAACAACGCGCACCTTGGAGTCAGTCCTCTCAATGTCTCCACAAACAACAACGCGCACCTTGGAGTCAGTCCTCTCAATGTCTCCACAAACAACAACGCGCACCTTGGAGTCAGTCCTCTCAATGTCTCCACAAACAACAACGCGCACCTTGGAGTCAGTCCTCTCAATGTCTCCACAAACAACAACGCGCACCTTGGAGTCAGTCCTCTCAATGTCTCCACAAACAACAACGCGCACCTTGGAGTCAGTCCTCTCAATGTCTCCACAAACAACAACGCGCACCTTGGAGTCAGTCCTCTCAATGTCTCCACAAACAACAACGCGCACCTTGGAGTCAGTCCTCTCAATGTCTCCACAAACAACAACGCGCACCTTGGAGTCAGTCCTCTCAATGTCTCCACAAACAACAACGCGCACCTTGGAGTCAGTCCTCTCAATGTCTCCACAAACAACAACGCGCACCTTGGAGTCAGTCCTCTCAATGTCTCCACAAACAACAACGCGCACCTTGGAGTCAGTCCTCTCAATGTCTCCACAAACAACAACGCGCACCTTGGAGTCAGTCCTCTCAATGTCTCCACAAACAACAACGCGCACCTTGGAGTCAGTCCTCTCAATGTCTCCACAAACAACAACGCGCACCTTGGAGTCAGTCCTCTCAATGTCTCCACAAACAACAACGCGCACCTTGGAGTCAGTCCTCTCAATGTCTCCACAAACAACAACGCGCACCTTGGAGTCAGTCCTCTCAATGTCTCCACAAACAACAACGCGCACCTTGGAGTCAGTCCTCTCAATGTCTCCACAAACAACAACGAGCACCTTGGAGTCAGTCCTCTCAATGTCTCCACAAACAACAACGCGCGCCTTGGAGTCAGTCCTCTCAATGTCTCCACAAACAACAACGCGCGCCTTGGAGTCAGTCCTCTCAATGTCTCCACAAACAACAACGCGCGCCTTGGAGTCAGACCTCTCAATGTCTCCACAAACAACAACGCGCGCCTTGGAGTCAGTCCTCTCAATGTCTCCACAAACAACAACGCGCGCCTTGGAGTCAGTCCTCTCAATGTCTCCACAAACAACAACGCGCGCCTTGGAGTCAGTCCTCTCAATGTCTCCACAAACAACAACGCGCGCCTTGGAGTCAGTCCTCTCAATGTCTCCACAAACAACAACGCGCGCCTTGGAGTCAGTCCTCTCAATGTCTCCACAAACAACAACGCGCGCCTTGGAGTCAGTCCTCTCAATGTCTCCACAAACAACAACGCGCCCCTTGGAGTCAGTCCTCTCAATGTCTCCACAAACAACAACGCGCACCTTGGAGTCAGTCCTCTCAATGTCTCCACAAACAACAACGCGCACCTTGGAGTCAGTCCTCTCAATGTCTCCACAAACAACAACGCGCACCTTGGAGTCAGTCCTCTCAATGTCTCCACAAACAACAACGCGCACCTTGGAGTCAGTCCTCTCAATGTCTCCACAAACAACAACGCGCACCTTGGAGTCAGTCCTCTCAATGTCTCCACAAACAACAACGCGCACCTTGGAGTCAGTCCTCTCAATGTCTCCACAAACAACAACGCGCACCTTGGAGTCAGTCCTCTCAATGTCTCCACAAACAACAACGAGCACCTTGGAGTCAGTCCTCTCAATGTCTCCACAAACAACAACGCGCACCTTGGAGTCAGTCCTCTCAATGTCTCCACAAACAACAACGCGCACCTTGGAGTCAGTCCTCTCAATGTCTCCACAATCAACAACGCGCACCTTGGAGTCAGTCCTCTCAATGTCTCCACAAACAACAACGCGCACCTTGGAGTCAGTCCTCTCAATGTCTCCACAAACAACAACGAGCACCTTGGAGTCAGTCCTCTCAATGTCTCCACAAACAACAACGCGCACCTTGGAGTCAGTCCTCTCAATGTCTCCACAAACAACAACGCGCACCTTGGAGTCAGTCCTCTCAATGTCTCCACAAACAACAACGCGCACCTTGGAGTCAGTCCTCTCAATGTCTCCACAAACAACAACGCGCACCTTGGAGTCAGTCCTCTCAATGTCTCCACAAACAACAACGCGCACCTTGGAGTCAGTCCTCTCAATGTCTCCACAAACAACAACGCGCACCTTGGAGTCAGTCCTCTCAATGTCTCCACAAACAACAACGCGCACCTTGGAGTCAGTCCTCTCAATGTCTCCACAAACAACAACGCGCACCTTGGAGTCAGTCCTCTCAATGTCTCCACAAACAACAACGCGCACCTTGGAGTCAGTCCTCTCAATGTCTCCACAAACAACAACGCGCACCTTGGAGTCAGTCCTCTCAATGTCTCCACAAACAACAACGCGCACCTTGGAGTCAGTCCTCTCAATGTCTCCACAAACAACAACGCGCACCTTGGAGTCAGTCCTCTCAATGTCTCCACAAACAACAACGCGCACCTTGGAGTCAGTCCTCTCAATGTCTCCACAAACAACAACGCGCACCTTGGAGTCAGTCCTCTCAATGTCTCCACAAACAACAACGCGCACCTTGGAGTCAGTCCTCTCAATGTCTCCACAAACAACAACGCGCACCTTGGAGTCAGTCCTCTCAATGTCTCCACAAACAACAACGCGCACCTTGGAGTCAGTCCTCTCAATGTCTCCACAAACAACAACGCGCACCTTGGAGTCAGTCCTCTCAATGTCTCCACAAACAACAACGCGCACCTTGGAGTCAGTCCTCTCAATGTCTCCACAAACAACAACGCGCACCTTGGAGTCAGTCCTCTCAATGTCTCCACAAACAACAACGCGCACCTTGGAGTCAGTCCTCTCAATGTCTCCACAAACAACAACGCGCACCTTGGAGTCAGTCCTCTCAATGTCTCCACAAACAACAACGCGCACCTTGGAGTCAGTCCTCTCAATGTCTCCACAAACAACAACGCGCACCTTGGAGTCAGTCCTCTCAATGTCTCCACAAACAACAACGCGCACCTTGGAGTCAGTCCTCTCAATGTCTCCACAAACAACAACGCGCACCTTGGAGTCAGTCCTCTCAATGTCTCCACAAACAACAACGCGCACCTTGGAGTCAGTCCTCTCAATGTCTCCACAAACAACAACGCGCACCTTGGAGTCAGTCCTCTCAATGTCTCCACAAACAACAACGCGCACCTTGGAGTCGGTCCTCTCAATGTCTCCACAAACAACAACGCGCACCTTGGAGTCGGTCCTCTCAATGTCTCCACAAACAACAACGCGCACCTTGGAGTCGGTCCTCTCAATGTCTCCACAAACAACAACGCGCACCTTGGAGTCGGTCCTCTCAATGTCTCCACAAACAACAACGCGCACCTTGGAGTCGGTCCTCTCAATGTCTCCACAAACAACAACGCGCACCTTGGAGTCGGTCCTCTCAATGTCTCCACAAACAACAACGCGCACCTTGGAGTCGGTCCTCTCAATGTCTCCACAAACAACAACGCGCACCTTGGAGTCAGTCCTCTCAATGTCTCCACAAACAACAACGCGCACCTTGGAGTCAGTCCTCTCAATGTCTCCAACCAAATGTTGTCAAATAAAGAAAGTAGATCCAATTCTACCGGACTCTGAATTCACCCCAATTTTGAAACATGGAAAAATCCTAGTCATGCTTAATCTTTTCTATGGTGTGTCTTTCTTTATTACAATATTCATTGCAAGATCTTCATAAAGGGATCTGGTTTGCACAATATTATAATATTATATTATATTTGTTATATTATATCTTGTCACATTTTATTAAATTTTATGATGTTATATTATATTAGATCATATTAAATTATATTACTACAATGGAGATAGATTTAAAAAAAAAAAAAATTACATAATAGTTTCCACATGCTTGAAAGCTATAGAAGAGATCTTTCTGAAATTTGGCATGAGGAAGTGAAATATGGTTGCCGACTAAATAGGCTGTATGAAGACGTACTATTTGGCATGACCGAGGAATAATCCTCAAAAATGCTCTAATAATTGAACTTTTCTCTTTCGAGAGGCTTTGGGTGATATTTGATGAAAGGGACACCACGACCTTTACTCTCCTTAAATGAAATTCTCGGTGCGCACTGAATTTTGCCACCTGGCCGAAGATGTTCGAAATATTGTCTTTGCACTTTGCTCTGCTTTGCAAGAGCCATTAAACCATTTAACTCTCGTTTATTAAACTGAATTTCGTACTAGAAATGTATGTACTAACTGCAGTGCCTTCCCCAGAACGATGGCCACGCAGTCACAACGACAATGTTTGATTATACTTTTCCATTTCACTGTAAGTTCGACAATGTGCCTCTTTTTTTTTTCTTTGTGCCACAAAAAACATCGTAAATAAATTATCTTTACTATAAAAGACTGAATTTTGTCCAAAATAATTGTGTCCACGTAACTTATTGTTAAAACTTGTGTTGGTCTGTAAAGTTTCATAATTTTGGGCCACAGAGTCAATGAGTTTTGGATGCTTACATGTTCATCCTCTAACTACATTGTAGTAACACGAATTATATTATATTATATTATATTATATTACATTACATTATATTATATTATATTATATTATATTATATTATATTATATTATATTATATTATATTATATTATATTATATTATATTATATTATATTATATTATATTATATTATATTATATTATATTATATTATATTATATTATATTATATTATATTATATTATATTATATTATATTATATTGTATTATATTATATTGTAATTATTGTATTTTTTTGTATGTACTGTGTTGCATTATATTGTATTGTATTGTATTATTGTATTATATTGCATTGTTCTACATTGTATTTTATTGTATTGTATTCTATTATATAATATTATATCATTTATTACTCTACTATTAATCTCTCTAACTCAGCACATTATATTATTCTGTTACTTTCCTTCTCCAGCCTGCATTAGATGTAACAAAAAGTTTCTGTTCGTCCATGCAAATGTAAATCTCTTTGCTGCCCAAAACACCCGTAAAACACCATTAGGCTGGTTTCTGGCCGTGAAAGATTCCCGTTGGGACCAATGAATTACAATCATTTTGAGCTGCCCAGGAACTGTGGCAATTGCCATAGACAATGGGAAGAAAGGGTGGACTGGAATGGAATTCTTTCTTGTTTGTTTTTTTTCCCTTTTTGTCTAGGCCAAAGGGGAAACGGGTCTCCGTGCGTTTTAGTTTTAAAGCATGGTTCAAGAAACAGTAGGGAAACCGGATTGTAATTGGTAGAGACGCTTATCATAAACATGGTTCTCGCGTTCACAGATATACGGAGGATGAGATGAGAAGAGAAACACGGCCATGTTCTTGATGAATACCCGTCAAAACTAAAAACACTGAACAAATCGCCAGGTATTTTCCATTTGGTTGTGTGTGCATTTTTGTCTTTTCCTAGAAAATGAGGATCGAAACTTTGAAGAGTTGTGTAAAATCAGAGGACAACAATATAGGTCACGAACATAGCCCACACATGGAAATTGTTTCAACCGAATGGAATGACACTTATGCATAATGAAATTAGGCGAGAAAGAACCATTCTCATAACAAAACCTTAAAATCCGCCAAAGGTCGCATACAACAATTATTGCAAAAAAAAACAAAAAAAACGAAACATATTTATTGCTTGAGAAACTAGATGAAGATCCCGGCATTATCAGGGATGAGCATGTGAACCCACCATTCTATTTCTCTCTCTCTCTTTTAAGTCTACAAAGCTTCCCATACTCTGCCTATACTCTGCAGTTTTTACTACAGATTCCATGCGCTCCTGAGCTCTACTCAATCATTTGTGATAGGGAAATTGTGCGCACGGAATTGAACGCGTATTAATACATCGTTTCCGGTGAGGTGGGTTTTCTGAAGGGAGCCAAAACAAAGGTCATTGTGTTCTATATGTTTAGAACTTTTATTTAAAAATACTTGAAACTTGAATCAACACAATCGGCCGATACAAAAGCGATTGGACTGGAGTAGCTGACACTTAAGAAAATTAATTTTATAATTTTTGAAATTGTCATTTCGGCTGTAGCGTCGAGCAAAAAAAGGGACAAAATTGCACCATAATGAATTATTTATTTATTTATTTATTTATTATTATTATTTTATATAGCGCATACCCATTTTTAAAATGCTCTATGCGCTTTACAGAAGAAACCTGTCAACCACAGAGCAGAATGGAGCGCCGGCGAAGCGCTCAACACACTGCACTGCTTCTTTCTCTCACCCTGTCTCGCTCACTCTCTCTCTCTATCTCTCTCTATCTCAGAGCAAATTGTGACGCAGCCTATTAGGCGCAGTACACAATTCACTTCACTCAGTTCACTCAAATCTGAAGAAAGATCAAATCCTTTGGTTCAAAGGAAGATGTAGAAAATTTCTTAATAGTGTAATACATGTTATAAATACATATAATTATCGTGGTGCCTATCTGGCAAAAAGTAATTTTTAGCATTACAATTCAAACATGCTGATGCTTAATCTATCAAAAACTGTTCATATTAAACATTAATAAATTATGCATGCATTATTAAAGATTTCTACTATTACTAAAAAAAAAAAAAAACTCCCGCCACTATTTTTTTTTATAACTAGATGAAGTTCCCGGCATTATTCGGGATAAACCTTTGAACCCACCCTTCTATCTCTTTCTTTTGGATCTACAAAGCTCCCCATTTATTCTACTGTCTTGGTCTTACTACAGACCCCATGCGCTCCAGAGCACTACGCATTCATTTCTTAATGGGAAATTGTGCGCACGGAAGTGAACGCGTAAAATATCGTTTCTGGTGCGATGGGCTTACTACAGGAAGCCAAAACAAAGATCATTGTATTGTACATTTTTACAACTTTTATTTAAAAACTAGCTGAGGTTCCCGGCCCTGCCGGGGATAAATCGGTTTGAATATTGGTTTCAGTTCTGGGTGGTTATTATGGACCTCATCTGGCCTGTTCCTATTTGTTTATTTTATTTTTGTTTGTTTGTTTTTAAATAAGTCTTACTGCTCTGCCTTTGTGAGTTGACACCCTGCGCATCCCGTACAACTGCATGATTTGCGCACGGGTTAGTTTTGATAGTGAACTCATCGCAGGTAATGATAACGAAACCTTAAAATGGCGAACCATGACTCGAAATAGATCTGAATGATGGCGAAACAATAAATTTCCAATAAAAAAAACTACAGCGATTTGAGACTTGTATGCCTACCGATAGTACGTTTTTTTAGGGGGCATGCAGCATGCTAGATCTAGCTCTCACAGACACTACTGTGATTATGAATCGAATTCCGGGGCCGGAAGTGGAAAAGCGATTAACCAAGAAAGAGGTCATAGGTTAAAGAACGTACAATTCGGATCAAACGCTCTCCCAAATTTACTGTTCCATTCTTATCGCATTATTGGAATAACTCACGAATCCCATAAGCTTTTTTATGCCTATGTACATAGGAACACTGGTCAGTATCGTACAATTGTGTGTGCCAAATTTCAGTTCAATACGTCCAGTAGTTTTTGAGTCCATAGGGAACAAAGGGGTTTTCTTACATTTTTTTTGTATAGATATCTGAAACTTGAATCAACACAATCGGTCGATACAAAAGCGATTGGACTGGATTAGTTGACACTTAAGAAAATTAATTTTATAATTTTTTAGTGTAATTTATAATGATAAATTAATGATGTCCATTTGTTACAGCACTAATGGGACTAAAAAAAAAAAAAAGAAAGAGAAAAATAGCTGACTTTTCCCTCAGCGATTGAAGTTAAAATTACAAAATAAGTGACGTCAGCGATAGCTGAACAATGACAAAAATTCAATATTTTCCCTATCAGGCTTTGTAAAATACTGCACTGTTCATTACTTCCACGCATTGATCGCTAGGCGGCGGTGCGAAAACTGTGCACGCTAAAAGTGCTAGCTGTCTCATCATATTGTTTCCAGCATCTTTGGTATTATGCTCGTTTCCCTTGACGAACGCAGACGATTGGTGGGCGCATGTGGTAGGGTCTCCTTCTGTGCTATCATTCTGTTATAATTATTCAGCCAATCGTCTTGCGTCTTTCTAGCTGTTTTCTTGCCTTTTTTCCGAGAATCATGTGACAGTTATCATATTGACGTGCTTTCTCCAAACTCAAAGTCCCAGCACAAAATGGCCGATATCCCGTCGAACAGCAAAGAAAGTTTTTTTCACATTTATGTTCTTATCATAAATTTTCATTATTCCATGTCATCATCTTAATTACCTTGTATGCATGTCTTACTGTACAGGTGGGCCAAATGCTACTTCAAGTTCAATGATAAGGGAAAGTTTGATGAAATATTTTCTAAACCTTCATACTTGTGGCTGTTCCTAGCCGAAGCGTGCAGAGGTTTAGTGACGACTCATCATGATCAGGGCAAATTCTTTGATTGTATGCCCCAAGACTCAAGTATAGGGACTTGACACTCTTTGATTGGATGCCCCCTGAAATGGATGCCAAGGGTTGTAGCCCCCCTCTGCTCCCCTTTCTGTACACCCCAACTAATGATTTCCGGAAACAGTTGTTTTTATAATTTCATTTGATTAGAATTGACCCAGTTTGCCACAGTTATACATTCCAACCCACTCCTTTTTGTCTGCTTGTGTTAAGTTTTTCAACATCCTAATGTCTTAGCTTGATTTGCCCAGAGCTGTTAGACGACATCGGTTATACTGCATCTTTATGTGGCTTAGCGACTGTTAGACACGTAATAAATCTTCATATGGCGTATGTTCCAATCCGATGAAAACAAAGCTTGATAGAGGAGGCCCACAGAGATTTTGTTTAGACCAGAGAAATAGGACACAGGCAGAACAGTTTTTCTAAAAACGAGAGAGGAGGTAGGAGGCATTGAGAGAGAACGAAAAATGAGTAAAAAGAGCGAATGTCCAAGTACACATACACACATACATGCACACGTTGGCACTTGTCGAGACACACACGCGCTCACACATAACAGATTAGTATTACACATTAGCGTTGAGACTGAGAGAGAGATGAAGAAATAGAGAAGGAAAGAGAGAAAAAGAAAGGGAGAAAGAGAGAGAGAGAGAGAGAACGAGAGGAAGGGGGGCGGGGGAGAGATAGAGAGAAAATGGGAGAAAGGTCGACAAAGAGCGAGAGAAAGAGAGAGAGAGAGAGAGAGAGAGAGAACTAGAAAGACAGTGAGACAGAGTCAGAGACATGACGTTATCACGACAAATAAAACAATATATAAAACTAAATCTGGTGGACATAAACATTGTACACTCGGGATGAAAAAGGTGAAGGGTATAAGGTAAACCTCTGATGATTGATCTTGTACAGAATTTCAAAATTCAATATTATTCCTAAATACGTATTATTATATAGTTCCATTTACAACCACAGAGTTACGTGTCATATTGATTTCCCTAAAGCATGTCTTTTTGGGGGCGCGCTGCAATACAGAATACAGTCCCAAATAACTTTTTTAGTGAACATCTGTTTATCTTGTGTTATAAAAAATTCGAAGAGCATTCCCACCACCCCCCCCCCCTTTCAAAACAACTTAAATTTCTACCTTCTCTACACCTCATGCGCCCTCCTCATCTCCATATTAACTGTCGTTCCTACCACCGTCATCAGGTTAATATTTCAGCAGTTCGTCTTTAGTGAAACCGGCTTAATCTCTTCATCTTGGCATTAAACTTCCCTGTCGCTTGCATCAGTCCATGGAGTATATCAAATCAAACTTTTCAATTCATAAACACAATTGAAAAATGTACGTACGCTTCCCAAAACCCCTCTCTCTCTCTCTCTCTCTCTCTCTCTCTCTCTCTCTCTCTCACTGGTTCGTTTTTCACACGGCGGGGGCAACTCTCCCCTCATCCCCCCATACCCCCACACCCCACCCCCGAACGCACGCACTGTATGTATGGCTTCTCATTGTCTACTCAGTCTCCGTATACTGTCTCATTTTCTAGTTATTTCTTTGCCCCCCTCCCCCAAGCACTTTAAGACTCGTTTGTTCCACATCTGTACCAGTTTCGTGACTTTCATATCTCTTTTCTGCCTCTTTCTCTCTCTCCCCCCTCCTTCTCTCTCTCTCTCTCTCTCTCTCGCTCTCTCCTCCATTTCAGATCTCAACGTCTTTACTCTGTATTCCGCCCCTGATTGAGAAATTGTAGGCTTCATTCACCAGCACTCACGAGAAACCTTTACAAAAAGACACACATCTCTATGGTAACCTTGGACTGCTCATCCTTGGCTCTTTTTTTTTTTTCATTCTCCGCCTTTTCACTCTTTTATCAGAGGTTTTATAACGATCCAGACCAAGGGCTCTGTGTGTCGTCAGGTTTCTGTCCATCTTCAGAAGATGGAGAACTCACGACTAAATGAAACATTTTCCAAGAATTCCTTTGCTGTTGTTTTTCTAGTGTCTGTCAATGGTGTTCAAACGCCACAGAGAGGTTGATGACCGCCAGAAAGGTTTGAAAATCTCCAAAGGAAAGCATTGAACTTCTTGGTCAATGGCGAGCACCTAGTTGTTTTTGTCTGTTGACGAGTCAGATGAAACACCAGAGTTACAGGCCCTGCCTTGGTGTTGATCGGCGACCAGACTTAAAACAACCCCGGGATAATATAGTAAATCAGGAGAGATAACATGGTTGATGTTTAGGAGTACAATGTGTGCCATCATTTTTGTTACCATTCTAAATTTCAATTAAGTTCAAATCGATGTTGCCCTTTAAATGTTAACTAGCCGGCCTGTGTACATAAGAACAAAGTGCAAATTACATCGGGAACTCTGGAACTGCAAAAAAACGAAAAAATCCTATTTTCGCTTAATTTTTTTTCTGTTATTTTCATTACTTTTAGATGGACGAATCTGCACGACAGAATTCGTTTGTTTAATGCGTAGGTTAAGAGTAAGACACATAAATAAAGACACTTTTTCCAGTTCAGTCTTGCATTTTCCATTCTAAGTTTTGTGGTCTAATATTCATAGCTTTTTCCTGTCCATGTTTTTCGTTTTTAAAGCTTCGTTTTCGGATGTCATCTGTGGGCAAAGTCGCTGGGTAATGTGACGGCACGTCACCGTGCATTAAACTGTCATGGTATGATAAGTAATGCGAATCAGGATACTCAAGAAAACATGACTGTTGTAAACCAGGGCGTAATCTGGGCGATTCTGCTGGTATTATAAAATTGTGTTTACGTGGCTGTACAAGCTGAATCAATTTAGGTACAGAAAACCTTCTCAGTTTAAACGAAATTAGTTTCTGAAACAGAATATTGCTGCATTTACAATTTTAGAGACAGATATTTGGGTTTTTGTGTGCCGGGA
Organism: Onchidella celtica; assembly: GCA_963931925.1. Classification (NCBI taxonomy): domain Eukaryota; kingdom Metazoa; phylum Mollusca; class Gastropoda; order Systellommatophora; family Onchidiidae; genus Onchidella; species Onchidella celtica. The sequence continues at coordinate 1,765,351 of OZ007578.1, read as the reverse complement.
CAAGTCAGTTCGATAACGGTTAAATTGCGCGATGCCCGGTTCACTGGTGATAATTCTTAACTCTAAAGCTTGAAGAAAACATGGTTTCATGGTAATCTATAAAAGCAACGGCTGAGGGCAGGGGGGGGGGGGAGTAAGGCTCTAGATGTACCTAATCTATCCATTCTAAAGGATGTTTCTGATCTAGAATTGCGACAACGTCAGGCTCAAGGGGAGGTAAACCCATCACTCACCCTCGTCTCAGCCTGACGAGTGAATCCTTCCCAGCACATCACCCTTACATCCGGTTTCCGGTAATTCCTCAGAGAGCCCATGCAATACTTCAGGAAGTGCGTCACTGTGCTTTGGGATTAAGGTATTTGCGCATCCTACAGCTGATCTCTCCTCCGGTGCCAATCTGGCCGACTTTAGGTTTCTATCTGTGTCCAGCGAAGAGCGATTGGTACTCTGTTGTGATTCTTCAACTGAAAGCGAAACTGCACTTTTACTATTCCGATTCAATATCTTCACATTAGTATACAAAGTATGAGGTTTGCTCGAAACAAGGTGGTTTTAATTGATTTTAATACTTTTTAACCCATGGAATCTCTATCATGAGATCAGAGATTCTGCTTTGGTCAACGCCAAGGCACAAATATATTAATACCTTAAAATCAAGGTGGGAAATTTACCAGTCAGGCTGGAACTACGGTTACAGAGATTCGAAAGGAAGACATCTTGCTTCCGAGTGAAGGGCTCTCCACGAGGCCATTTGATTGCATCGGGCCTGGTTTCGAAAAGAAGTCAGGGAAAAGTAAACTGCAGTTTGTCCTGTTGTTGGCCTTATTGAAGGTAGGAATTTGTTCCTTTATCGGCTCTTTTCCTGGACTAAGTTTACTGCTTAGACCATGTACACACACGTCACGCCTCTTTCTGTCTGTACATCTGCCTATCCAATATTTAATCAGGAAGGAAGAGATGTACTGTGGGCTATTTATTAAGTGAGTTAGCAATAGATAAATGTGTAAATTACAGGTTGAAGTACTAAATAGAAAGAACACAAAAGACACCAGATTTGGGTGCAAACAAAATATTTAAGAAAAGGCATCAGCGAATGATGCAAAATGGGTGCAAAGAAATTAAGAGAAAAAAAAAGGCCCCAGCTTTGGATACAAACAAATTTAAAAACAAAAAAAAGAAAGACACCGGCTTTGAGTGAAAAGAAATAAAAAAGATAAGAGCTTTGGATTCAGTATCATTGCACCTCTGTAACCAGCTGCCCAGACGGTAACGGAGACCTGTTGGACAATTTTTGTGTATATATGAGAACACGGACAAGTTCTCTCTCTGAACAGAAGTTAAGGCCAAAACGCGTGATCGTGACAAAAGATTTTTATTCTGACACTTGTCAGTCTCTGTGAAGATATAATCTAGTATTGAATTCCGGAACTGTAACGTGGAATCGTTTCTTCTGTAAGCTGGACAATAGTGTCTAGACGCTTGGGTATAATTTGGATCTAGTGTCCCGGTGCAGAAGAGGGACAATAAGACACACAGTTACAAAATGAAATAATTATGCTGAACATTTTCGAAGACCAAAGGAACGGTTTCTGATAGTAATGATGTCGGAGATGCTGCTAATGATCTTGTTGATGATGATGATGATGCTGGGGCTGGTGATGTAAAGCGTTTATTGATTACAGTCGCGTAGCGGACAGACACAGATGTTTTATTCATTATGCACAATTAGACAGACAATCTGGAATGGGTAACACAAGCATCCAGCCTGTAGAGCCCTATCCACTCCAAGAAAGGGGAATTAGGTTACCGTATACAGCCAGGGGCGAAGCGTGGCCCTCTGCAGAGGGTAATCAGAATTTAAGCTAGTAAGATCCTCATAATAGGACGTATCGCTACATCATATTTACATAATTATAAATGCAGCGACTAAAACAATGAAACGCGTGCTAGGCACTGCAAAATCTAAAGAGCGGACTATTCTTGCCAACAGGACAGGAATGCAGCAAATTTACGAGCCAAACTAATCTGAAAACATCATTCATTCATACTAACAGACTTGTAAATGCAAATTTTTCATCCATTTTTTAAATATAATTTTAACGGCTAGTTTTCATTGTCGTATTCATCGCCAGAGATTTTGTTATTCTACCTTCATAAAGTTTCTCGAAAAGGATCCATTAACATTAAATAGCAGAAAGTGCTCAAGTGGCATCTCTGTGACACAACGATGTGAAGCGATCTCGGAGAAGTGGCTATCTGCCGTTGCGGTATAGGTGCGTTCGACGTGTCAAGTCCATGATGTTCTTGATATGTTCGATTGATTTTGATCACAGTTGTTTAGATCTAGACTATATTATTATGCTTTGATAGCTTTTGCTGTGTGTGTAGAGTAAATTATTCTTAGATTACCTCAAACAAACAAAAAAAATCCACACAAACTCTTTCTCTCTCCTCTCTACCTTTCGATTAGCATGAAAACGACCGCATAGTGAAAAACATGCATAAAACTAGGTAAAATCAGGCCAACTTTGATTATAAGCCTATTTTTATCCCCACCACCTCTGTCCCGGGGCCGCGTCGACGAATACAGGCTATGCTCAAGATAGCTTCTGGGTGTAGTCAAGTCCTTTTTGTCGTTGTTAATCGCTGATTATGGACCAGTTCATAAGGTGTAGGTCCCTATGAAGATGCTTTTCGATGAGGGGTGTTGGACTTATAACAAACGCAAATAGCGAGGTAGAATTGAATGCTGAACTGACTAAATGGACTTGGAGTTGGGCTCGATCTGGAAAGCACAGTAATTCTAGAATTAATATCCGAAGGGTAACCATTGCTTATTTGATTATGAGGAAGCCTCGCCCCTGTATACAGCAGGGGTGGCCAAACCGCGGCTCGCGAGCCACGTGCTCTTTGACTTTCAATAATTATGCGGCTCGTGGTCTCAGCATTGTCGTTGTAGGTTGTGATTAACAAAAGATGTTAAAGATGCTGCGTTCTGAATGACAGGGTGGCTGAATGAAATGTAAGACAGAATTTGATATATATCTTGATAACCTTTGTCCAGGGTGACTGACTGAAGCTTGTATTTGTCATTCATTTAAAGGCAGATTAGATAATGACGAGACCCCCCCCCCCCGCCCCCAAAAGTCATATTCAGATTGTTTTTGTTTGGGTTTTTTTACCCCCCCCCCCTCCCCCTTCCCTTTACCCGAAACATTGATTTGTTCACAGTTGAACATACTGTGAGCGTTTAACAGGCTTATTTTAGCACTGGATCAAGTGGTTTGGCTCTTTCATTAAAATCTTATGTACGAGCGCAGGCATAAAGAACATGTTCTGATCTTGTCAATTTAACTTGTTTATGACACTCGCGCGTTTTTCTTAGATGTTCCCGTAGTTCATTATCATAATTATTTAATGTGTTCAGTATTGTTAAAACAATCTTCAGTTAAGATTTTGAAAACATTTGCTACATCTGCCTTCTTGGTGATAACTGCAATGTAAAACTTTTACATTAAGCATATTTGGCCATCCGAGGTATATAAGATCAAGGAAGGTAATCAATTCAGGGATATACTATAATAGAAAACTTTGGTTTATAGTATAGTGATTAGGAGTGTATTTACGATTTCCTTCATTTCACTCAGAGGCAACGATATGAACATGCAAGTGAACATCAACGATTAGGAGATTAATAATTATATTATATCCTTGTATCCCCGAAATTTCATATTTTTATTTTATTTGCTAATTTCAATCTCCTATCTCTTATACACATTGTGTTGAAACCACGAAGCTGATCGGACAACATTTAAGTGTAAAAAGGCATTGTTTAAGATCTGTGAGAATTCTTAGCTTTGTATCCCCCAAGCATGGTGTGATCATATCTTGTATCGCTCTTGTCTTGGATTACTGACCACAGATGGTCAGACCTTCCATCGCCGGGGGCGCATACTGGGCTGCACATAATTATCGTGTTGTTTTTCAAGACGAGATGCTGCCGGTGTGACATCCTGGAATATCCCCCATCCTATTTTAACCCCCCTGATAATCTAGGATATCCTAGAACATCCCCCTCTATTCTAAAGTAGCTCGATTTCACCTTCTTTAGCAGTGGTTCTTAACTCTTTTCAGGCAATTGCCCCACAGACTCCAAATTTTCTTTCATCGCCCACTTTTTCCTCTATTTCCCGGGGAAAAAAGACAACAAACATGTTGATGATACAATATAAAGCAGAAACCATTCTTTGTCAAATGCACTAAACAAAAAAAAACAACTCTTTTCTGTTCATCAAACCCATCTAAGCATGATGTAGAAGAAGCCAATGACTGTTATGTATTTGCCCCCAAATTGCTCTTCATTCTGGTTCCCCTACTTCCTTCCATTTCGCCCCCATTCCTCTTTTTCTCCCACTTGTCGCCCTTTTCTTCGTTTCCTCCCCCCCCCCCCTTCCCCCTGGAAATGAGAATGACGTCACCAGGGGGCTGATATCGCCCACGTTGAGAATCACTGTTCTAAAGTTTTACTGACATCACTGGCGGGGTTGCAGACCTTCAAGGTCAGTAATTCACACTGCCTATCACATGAGTGAAGGCTGACAAAATGCATTATGTGCATTGTAACATAGTAGGGAAAAACAATTGTTTCGGCGTGGACTAAAGCTATATTAATCCAGCACCCCCTTTCACATTTGCTGATTGTGTCCTGCTGCATTGACAGAAGTACTTCCAGGAAATGAGGCGGGGGTGAAAGGGAGAAGGAGGACGCACAAGAGTTTTATTCTATCATTACATAATGGAACGATAGACTTCCAAGGAGGGAAAAAAGGTGATGTGAGTCCCGTGACCCGTAGAAAGGAAAGGTAGTCTCAGATGAGGCTGAAAGATGGAGAATTTTTAAGGATTAAAACCAGGATGCAATTCCCTGTAATCCATAATAACTTTTTTAAAGGATCTCTTACTCAGAGCACGCTAAGTCTGTAAAAAGTGTTGGATCTGGAAGGCAAAAAAATTTGGGACTAGATCTATCTGGGTACACTGGAATGGGATGGGTTGCTTGTCACTTAACAAATCTTCACCTCGACTTATATGTGTATTCCCAAATGGTCCAAGAATCTGGATTTTTTTCCTCGACTGTCTCGAATCTGCATTGTCTTTGAAGGTTGATTGAAACCATTCTTAGCATTGCGCCCCTGATTAGGAAGTTTTGTCCATGAGACCCGAAAACAGGACAGTCTGTAGGTTTTGATGACTATTTCTCATGTAAACTAGAAAGAGACTCTTCCTGTTGATGCTGCCATTTGCCAGGCTTTGGTGACAGACTACTTGCAACATACATTAGAGAATTGATAACAAAGAAGACTGGGGACACTGAGCCAATTACGTCTTCGAACTTGGGCAGCCAGTCCTTGCAGCTGTTGAGAATATTTCTGAGATGGATGTGTGACTAAATGCAATGGAGAGGGGACAAGTCGGCTGGCTTCTCCAAATGGCAGCTCTCAGAACTGACGACAGTGATAGACTTTCCTGAAGCTGGTGGTGTAATCTTCAGTAACATCCTCCACAATGTTGCTTCGAAGGGGGAAATTCTATCAAAGTTTGTAAATCCCTCATCAGCACTAGATTCGTTACTGCTGTGGTACTATGCTTGACGTGCAATAATTTGTTCTTTAACATTTCTCTTGTCCTGTGAAGTCAACAACTTGCTACCAAAGAGTTTATATGACCTCCAAGGAGCTTAGTCCCTCAAAAACTTGGAAATTACAACTAAGGTGCTTTATCACAGGATACACATTTCCGTCGAAGCATAGCCTACTATAAGATGAGAACTTTAAGATCACAAGTGGCTGCTTAAGATTATATCTCGACTTCATTTTGTGCCAGCTTCGATTCGGTATTGTCAAATTTAGCACGCTGGTGCATTGTCCTTTCCTTTTTCTCCTCATAATAAAGAATGGGTGCCCTGGTTGTCTGTTGATACTGAGTACAATGTACTTTACTCTCACTGCTCCATACACAGACCACCCCTGAAATTTAATCTCTTTAATTACTACTACTACTAAAAGCTCCAGAAAAAAGTATGGTTGATGGACTAGAGGGGAAAGATTTATGCCCCTAGTCCAATTCTAAGGGTCGGCTTAAAACGCATGTTAAGTCACACTTTGTAAATGTGTATTTTTGTGCGTGTGGCAGAGAAAGATTGTATAATAACCAGAAGCGCACACGAAGAAAAGGGGGGAAAAGGCTGCCCAAAGACAAAACAAAAAAAAAGGTGGGAGATAATTTGTAACGGGGGGATAAAATAGGATGCCTAGTACCCATTGGCAAGTATCCCCCATCCTATTTTAACGCCGGGGGATAAACTGTTATAGAGGAGGATATTCTAGAATATCCGGGGGGATAAACCAGAATATTCCAGAATATCTGGGGGTTATTCTAGGATATCCTAGAGTATCCGGGGGATATTCTGAAATATCAGGGGGATAGATTTTGAGGGGGATAATCTGGGATACCACACCGGCACTTCACTAAGCCAGTGTATAGAACATGGAGTAGCCGACAACGTTTATAAGAATGATTATACTCTTATTTTGATTGGCGTGATGAAATATGATGTTTTGGACATGTCTTTTTCCTCATCTTTCTTACGTAGTTTTTCCAAGTAGTGTTGTATGATAGGAGCTGGATAAGTTTCAAACACTTCTTGAAGAAAGTACTGAAAAATCAGATTTGGATAAGGAGGGTGGTCTAGCTGGGGAGCAGCAAAATCCAAAAATTCAACAGATTGTAAGCCAAATAAGTGAGCTAGGGTAAGAAAACTCGGTAGCTTCACTGAGAAATGCCAAGAGGTAAAAGTGTGAGAAACATAATGGAAGAGTGTTGGAAAAAAATAGATTGGGAAGTAAGTCAAAAAGAAACAAGCAGAAGGGAAAATGGCTGACCATGGTGGAAATCAGTTCACAGGGCAGGTGGGAAAAAAATATTTTCTAATGTATGCAACATGGCTTGGGATTAGAAAACATTTTTTATATGCAGCATGGCTGATTATTGTGATGTTGTTGAAAGCAGAGTACAAGATTCTAGAGAGTCAAAGAGTTTTATGTAATGTTTTTGCATAAAGATGTAGGTGATATCCAGCATGCCAATTGGGTTTTCCAGTAACCACAGCATTTTGACAATGGTCTGTCACAAGTTGGGCATCCTCAAACAAGGCTGGCACAAACAACCCTACAGCAAAAATATGCAACCCGTACCAACAGAGTAAAGGCTGAAGCTCAGGAAAAGTTATTATTCTCTCTGCCGAAAGTGTCTTCGCACTGTTGTAGAGTTAGTAATGAAAAACTCTATCAAGAACAAACTGTATGAAAAACGCTGCATGATAATAATGGAATGCTGTGTCAGGGAGGATATTTTCAAACCTCTTTGAGGAATTGAACCTTTCCTTTTGACTCTGTGATGGGATAAAATACAAGACATAAATGTGTAGCTCATGAGTCAGGCAATCCTATTCGTGCTGAATTTGAGGTGCACATCAGAAAAAAAAAAGATGCTGCTCAAAGAGCAAATGGACAGGACAAAACGGTGGCACTTCTGAAGGAACCAGTCAACAGGCTATTTGTTGTCACCATGAACGTGCAGGTGATTATGTTGACTCCTGTAGTGAATGCAGGTACCATTTACTACAAAATCCAATTGCAAGTTCACCACTTTGTTATTAAGAAGTGAGTCATTCGTGATGTGCCGTGACGCGTGCGGCATAGAGGTTACGGCGGTCTGGCAGAGTGAATTTGCCAAATGTGTTACTGATTGCCTTAGCTGCCTGCACTTAGACTGTTTTGACACTTTCGCACTCTACAGTGATGGTTGCAGCTATCAGAATCCTGATGTCACACTGGCCTTCCAACACTTCAGTATCACAAATAAGATAGCTATTCAGTGCAATTAAATTATAACTTGGAAATGGGACGCAAAGCGATTCAAGCTGATGCTGTCATTCCTTAGCTCAGAGGAAAATGCCCAAAATTAGTACCAGTGTTGTCACTGACTATATCCCCATCATTGGGGGGGGGGGGGGGCATGCCGACACTCTAGCCCCTACAAACTTGTTCTCTGAGTGGAATTTTGACTTTAGGGGAAATTTTGACCTCCCAGTCCTGTTCCTCTCCCCTAAAAATTGAGCGATTGAAATATCAAAATCTACAAGAGCTGATATCATAATATTTATTATCAGCTGTTGTATGGCGTGTCCACTAAAGCAGTAATTAATATTTTGAACAATAATTCACAGCCTTTTCTATAACACTAGTAAGAGATATTGATCGCCGATATTGATCTTGTTTGAATAGTGTCACGATTAAGGTTGATGACCTTGTACGCCACGAGTATAGAGGGGGTAAAATTAGTAGGGGAGAAGGGGAGTTTTTAAGTTGTTGACTAGCATGAAAGATTACTATCACGAAAAAGGTCGGTGGCCTTGTGCGCCACGAGTCTAAGTGGGGTGAGCTTAGCAGGGGAAAACACGGTTTTTAACATTGTTGACGAGCGTGAATAGATACACACGACTCGCTTTAAACTAGTCGCGTGTGCAAAGGCCTCGGGAGTATAAGTAGAGGAGAAGCTCGACACACGTGGTTCCCAAGTTATTCATTCCTAAAGGAAGACGCAGAATTTATCGGTCCGGGCGACAAGTGGAAGGTCGTGCCATGGGGACCAGAAGTTGAGGAGTCCTGATGATAGGATGGGAACCCTTCAGGAGCTCGTGATTTACGATGGCGGGTGTGAACCGTCGATGTGCTGTGTGTTTGCAGAAGTTGAAGAGTCCTGAGGACGGGATGATGAGAACCCCTCAAGGAGCTAGTAATCTACGATGGCGGGTGTGAACTGTGTGTTCTTATTTGTGAGAAGCCAGGGGCGTCTGTTTCCCCTTTTATCGTCGAAGTTAGAGATCTAGAAAGGATCGTGTGAACTCTGGAGACGTGAAACTGCATCAACGAGGAGGGCAGCTGTTGACAGAGACTATTAAGTATACGTAATTAAGTTTATGGACAGAGGGGTTAGATCTAGATGTGAAACGGGGAATAGAGAATAGCCATGATCCCCAAGAGTAAATTTCAAGTATCTCTGTTTTTTGTGATTATGTATGTGATTATCATGAGTTGAATGTTTTGACATAAGTTTTGTCATGCATTTATAATTAAATATCGTTTAATTTAAATCTCACTCCATGTGTCCGTTGATCGCTGGTCTGCTTGCTTGGCTTGTTAGCTGGGTTTGAAAGGTAAATAAGTTAGGTACTCATCACACACGTGGTCTTGACCATCTTCACGCACGTGATCGTGACAATAGGCCTAACTATGGCAACTGCTCATGAGATGGTTCTGTATTAATTTTAACAACACGGTTGTCTAATCCTATTACGTTTGAATTATGATTGTAAACCTCTCAGGAAATCAAATGCAATATTGTAATAATATATCTGTAGACTTTGAAAAAAGTACCTTTTACGAACTTTGTCCTAAATGGAACAAAATGCTCGTTATTCTGAAACTGTCCTTATTCTTTTTATCACACAGTATTTTGTTGTTGCTGTTGTATGGTAACTACTGGTCAGATCCATCTACCAGATCTACTCATCCTCGTTCTTTTTCATTATTCCCCTCCCCATCGCTCTTTCAAATTATTACAGAACGGATGTCAAAAATAAAAAAGATTTCCAATTAATAAAGATTTTCGAAACTTTGTCACCCATCTATAAGCAGGCCAGAACACAAAGTGGGCGTGTGTGTGTGTGGGGGGGGGGAGGCTGCTAGATGCGCGGATTAACGCGGAGCTATGATTTTTAGAGGACTTACTCCCACTGCCACAGGCCGAAAGAGGTGGAGTCGGGGGGGTGGGGGCAGGGATACACTTTGGTATAAAATATCCATGTTCTAAAGAAGGCAGTGGGGGACCTGAAAGTTCCAGCACAAAATATTTATATAATTCTGAAGAACATCCATAGACAATAATACAGATTAATGAATGTATATTTAGCACTTATCGCAAGAATACTTAATGATCAGTTTGACATGGGGGCTTACATTTTCCATTTCCCACCTGGCCTAGGTCTACCAGCTTTATCAAACGTTACTAGTATATAAACTGACATAAACATGAATGAAATAATATATTTTATATTTATACGTAAACTCATGAACTCCTCTAAAGTGATATTCATATTTCAATCTACTATTTGGGTCCAACACTAAATGATGTTGCAGTTGTTGTGGTTCCTCACGAAGCATTGATGATCATTCAGTTACACTGTGTTCGTTGCTTGAGTTGGTTTCTTTGGAGCTTTAGGTCGTGTTCAGACCATTCGTACACAATGCGACTTGCTATGGTGTTGCTGTCCTATCTTAGCCTCATGTTCTCATTGACTCTGTACCAGAGTGTCGCATAGATGCGTGTCTCTATTCAGTAAATGTGACGCGACGGCGACGTGACGGCAACACAACGAAGTTGCATGTCGACACTGCTGTACACTAATGGCATAAGTCAATTTTGACATGTTTGTGATATTAAGAAAAATTCTGTTTCTTTCCCTGCCATAATGATTCTATTGGATTATTACATTTTCCTACCCGTACAATTATTTCTCTTTAATATCTGATAGCCCTCATGTTCAGGAATGCAATGAACCATCAGTCTTACATGTGCCATTATCGTAAGGCAATGACAATGTGTGCGAATAACCTTATGTTTAATGAGGGCATACATAATTATCACAGAAAAAGATTGAAAACCTGTCAAGCAACCGACGAGCGAGGGCATAAAAACACCCGTAGGTTTGATTTTCAACACCTGAAACAATGGTGTTTCATTGCAAATCAAACTTCACCTACAATGGGGATGGTGGTATGCAAGGCCAATATGGCCCTATAATGAACAGTTTCAAGCAATGTTAACCATTCAGGGTCATGTCATCACCAAGGTAATTACTGTAACAGGTTTCCCCTCACCACAGCTGTTTAACAGCCGCCCGAAGTGTTAACACCCACCATGTACTCATACAGAACTGCGCACAGTTAGTTATCCTGCTGACTAGTTCAGCTGAATCCTTAATGGAATGACAGTCGAGAATTCAGCAACAGAAAGAAAAGATTCTCCCCAGGGGTTACTCATTTCACATTTATCTGAAGTGGCCTTTCATCAGTAAAACATGTAACTCATTTGGCGATTATCCATTTCGTTAAGCGATCTTGAGTCCGTTTTCGGCGCTGACGAAATGGCTTAGAAGTCCAAAGTGATAAATGGTACGCGCATTCTCGGCACTGCATCCAGTGTAAAGAGGCCATTTCTCAACCTGGTTGCATATTTCCTCATGCTGTGTCTGGAGTTTAACCCTTGATGACAGACTTAGGGCAGTGAAAGACTAGGTCAGACGGGGAAATTGCGTAATGGCACTGAGTGGAAATCGGGTGACAGAAACGGGTGAGTGAAGAAAAATATAAACGGGGTTTGAAAGCAAAAAAAAAAAAAAAACTACATAGATTTCCAACCCCTCCTTCTCCACTCTTCCTTTTCACATTCACGAATAAACTGAAAATGCTATTCATAAAGTAATAATAACAACAACAACAACAACAAAAACTCTTCTGGGCAGTCTCTTTTTTTTATCTGTGGTAAACCCACAATGTAATAATGTACAAGCAGTTTTAAAAAATGAACTGATTAAATACGTTTTACAATGAAATATTGTATAACTCGGTAACCAGTTACTATGTGAATTAGTATTTTGACTCTACATGTACAATTTTGGTAGATATTATAGATTTGATCATGTCACTCACTCAGACATATTATAAAGCTACGTAGACTTCAATACTTAACTTATCCGTCAGTGACCCGACAAGGTAAGCCGATTACTGCTGTTATACTGGTGTCTCTAGTCCTTATGTCGATCTGCTTTGGTTCTAAACTAGCGCTCCGTAGACGTCTGTATTCAACCGTCTCCTCATTGAATTGACAGCCTGTGCCAGTACCAACTAACGTCACAAAGTGGTTTGCAAACAAAGCAAGTGACAGGTGGTTGCCGAAGACGTCTTGACAGCTAGAGACACCTTTTCAGACAGAGACTCCGATGGTGCCAGACTAAAGGGTCAAAGGGGCAGTCCAGCTTCACTACTTGTTGCCCAGAGACCAGTGCCCGACATTTTGAGTGAATTTCCATACCGCGAGCGATAATCAAGAAAGTGGCTGACAGCAGAGCTACTGTACTTGTGTTCCTTACTCCCTCTATGTTCCACTTAATGAAGGTTTGCAAACTGGTGTTTGAAAGTGCTTCGGTTTCAAATTTTACCCCCCTCAATACCTGACGATAATGATCTGTAAAATCAAAAATGCTGTATTAAGGTCAGTTTGTCACACAAATACATTAAATTTATACCAGTGTTGGATCTGCTAATTCTTTATTTGGAAATTGGCTATAGCTTAAAGCAAAACAAAACTAAACTAAATAAGACAAACAAACAAACAAAACTCTCCTTTGAATTTAGCTTTAACAGAAAAGATGAACCTTTACCTTAGGTTGAAATTTTACTGTTCAAAAGTATTCATCCTCAGTATGTCAGTGACAATTAAAATCAGTGTTTACCCGTTGTTGGCAACAAAATTCCGACTTCCCTCCCCCCCCCCCCCCCACACACACACACACTTTATTGACTGTAATGACAGTATTACCGAGCACGAGTACCCCTGGCCAGATGTGAACATTTCCTGTAGTGACAGAATATTATTTGTTCAGTGTCGATTCTAAGTGATGGCACCGAAAAACGGAACACTTTTTTGATAATTACATGCAAAAAGCGTTACAAAAAAAAATCCATGTCTACTTAACTAGACTGATCTGAATAATCCGTGTCTAAATTCGAACTTCCATAGGCGCGACATGATTTTGATGCATAGTGCAGGACCTGGCACAAATGCCGGTTTTCGTCGATAATAGTGTGGCCGTCTGAATTCTGAAAACAGACGGTTCTTATACTGGACGCCACATCTGAGGGTAACATGGTATGACAGGAGTATCTCTTGTCTAATGTTTGTGTTGGTGCAAAGAGCTGAATGAAGATTTGCAGAGGCGTCTTCACGTCCAACCCTGTCTGACCCCAAAGACATACAGTTGCTAAATATACAAAATCAATGTCGCATTTCTATTCGTTCAGACTTCCATAGACATGTTGAGAAAGACGCATCAGGGACATAGAGCTCTCTGTGATCAGGGCCAAAGTCTGGACGTTTCTGTGGCACATAACTATTATTGGTGAGAAGTTATCTTTGAAAAACCACATCTTTCTGTGAGGGATTGTATACAGCATTACATTATGCCTACAAAAACGTGTAAAAGCATCTTTGTATTTTTTATTAGATTTGAAACATCTGCTTTCCTTTTTATGTCTGAGGTGAAGAAAAAGGCAGAATATACGAGCGGATGAAAAAGAGTTAGAGCTACATATTCAATAGTTCTCGGGGAGATAATGCTGCTGCCTGAGATGTGTCTAGATTCATTACGAGGATTTGAAAAGCTCATCTGGGGATTGCTATTTCCCTGTTAGACTCTGAAATCTTGTGAGTTTCATATTCTTGCACGTTCCTATCTAGTATTTTATAAAGAATATTCACAGACAGATTGACGGGTTACTTTAAAAAAAAAAGAGAACCTGGAACGGTGTTTTGAGAAAATGTTCTGGGATTTCTTCGTAATCTATAATTCTGACTTCACTGACAACCAGAACGAGCCAACAGCGTTCTGCTGAGACTTTATCAAGCTCATTACCACACCCCCCACCCCCCAACCCAAATCCTTTCGCCTTTTGTTGTCAGACAATATTCCTCAATGTGCATCTGTCTCCAGCATAATATCGACTGTATTTATTCTATTTACTTCTCATGCCTCACGTGTTTACCATAGGTTTGTTAAAAACTCGCACCAAATTCCCAAGACAATAACAATTTCTGATAGGTCCATCATTGGTGAGAGGGAGAGGTCTTTCGCTCGTAAGGTCTGTTTTTTATACGTCATTGGACACCATCATTGCCCTGTTTATTTGCCTATCATTGCCTCATTTTCCTCCTTCATTTTGCCATCTACCTCGTCACCTATCTGCCCCGGTCCTAGGTTCATGTTTTCTGTACTGTGGCCAGCAATGTCCACTGATTAGCTTTGTCCTGAACTGCCTTTGGGCCAGTACTGATCTTTCACAAGGCGGGCTGTGAAGACACCGGCTTGTCCACAGACCAGGGGAATGCACATCATATTAGTGTGAGGCTTCAGGCTATAAAATTCCAGCTCAGGTCCAAGTAAGGTCGAGCTTGTCACGGAGATTGGAAACCTCCAGGCCAGATGCTCGTTAATGGCTATGCGTGTGTCTGTCTCGGTTTTAGTTCAAATGGACACGGAGTATTATTTTAATTAGAGTAGCAACTAAGGGAAAGAAGTTGTTAAATGTTATTTTGATTAGATTAACAACCAAGACAAGCAAGGTCTTAAAACTACCTGTGCTAAAGACAGGGTTGAGCACTAGATAAATGAGCAGTTACCAATCTGACCGTTAAGCAGTCACGATATCATTATGATTGTTATAATTAATTTATAATTATTTTGTGGGGGTTTTTTTGCGGACTAATTTGTGTTCCCCGTTATTTAATAATTGCCTAATTAATTAGTTCGACGACATTGTCCCTAGTTGTCAAAGATTCGAGATAGCTGTAATTATCAATAGAGTGGCGAACATCATGGCTTGTCAAAGTAATAGTAAAGTCATATCTTATCTTATCGTATCTTAAATGTATTGATGTGAATATGAACAGCTTTTCGAACAATTTGGAACTTCATTTGATTACGTTGTGAATCTAGGCAAATTTGTTATGCAACCAAATATCATGCTATCTGAAATGTTTTCTACATAAACTTTATGTCTCTATCATTATGTATACGGAAAGACATGATATCAGACAGTCAAGATGATCTGGAAAAATAGGGAAAGATAACGTCTCAGACAGCCCAGGAAATGGACAGACAGAAAAATACAACTAGGAATGCAAAGTCTTTTGGATAGTTGGTTGAAATGAAAAAAAAACATAATAAATACCAAATACATCTTCAAGATTGTTGGCCCATAATTCTTCTTTTCCTAGGAAATTTAAAGTTTTTACAGCAGTTTTGTGATTAAAAGTACTAAGCTAATAGTTTTCAAGACAGGGATAATTCTCTGACCATCTTGAAAAAAGAAGAATCAAAAGCCAGGGCTTGTTTCACTTTTTAATGGCATTTTCATTCTGTCGAAGATATGTTTTTTATAATGAATTTTAAAAAGGTACTGTAGAAACCAGGAGCATGTATTTGGGGAAGGCATCAGTAAATTGATCATTATGGCAGTCCAAAAAAGTCGTGTACTGAGAATCTGACACCCCAATTATCAACGAAGAGTGTCAGATTACTATGACCAGTCCAAAGAAGGTCATGTAAGAGACTATGACACAACAATTATCAATGAATGGTGTCAGATTATTATAACACTAAGGACAGTAAAACAAAAATCCTGCACTGATCATTTGGTACCCCAGTTTTGTATGAATACTATACCTTGGCAAATACTCAGTGTAACCAGAGGTTCTCAGAGTCCCAGGTCGTATACTTCCCTCTGCAATCCCAGATTTACTCAGTTCCTCCTCATTTTCAATTGTCATACTTTTACAGTGGTAATCCTTCCTTCAGACAGTTTGTGAAACTAAATTTCTGTAAGTTTCTGCTAATTTCAACTTTTACTTTCTTGTTGTCATTTTTTTTTATTTTTAATCTTCGCCGTACATCTCTATGAACTATTCACGGCGTACGCCAGGCTGTCTAATCGACACCACACTCTTAAAGAACAATTTATTGGAATGCCCTCTTTAAAAGTATGGTGTCTGTCAGACCCCAGAACTACGAAGGTTTAAGAAATCCCCTTGCCAATGGATCATAAAAGTTTGTTATTGTTGTTCGCATCCTTTTATCTCGAAAGACAATGGATTGTGCAACCCCCCCCCCCCTACCCCCCGACCAGCCATGGTATGTTAGACCGAGTTGCTGCAGAGACCGCTGTGTCTGTACAGTCCGATCCTTGAGTCGCAGACCTTGTTACGGTTGTTGCCTTTAAAGATCTTCACATCTGGCTCGGAGATTGCTACTCTCTGTTATCTGCTCCTCGCGTTCCTTCTCCTCCCACTGCTCCAGTCTCCGCTTCTCACTCTTGCAGATAGGTATCCTGGAATCAGCCCTCCAGTTACTGGGGTCTGCGGCTTTGGTTTCCCAGTTGGCTGAATTGGTGCTGTCTGTCTTCATATCACGACTGCACAAAAGTGACATAAAAATACTGTTGTTCGGAAAGCTAAAAGGGATAAAAAAAAGATAAACAACAACAACAAGAAATGGGTAACAACCAAATCTTTACAACAATTTAGGAGTTCCTTCCCTTAGATCTGAAATTCCTTCCATTAGATCTGAAATTCCTTCCCTTAGATCTGAAATTCCTTCCATTAGATCTGAAATTCCTTCCCTTAGATCTGAAATTCCTTCCCTTAGATCTGAAATTCCTTCCCTTAGATCTGAAATTCCTTCCCTTAGATCTGAAATTCCTTCCCTTAGATCTGAAATTCCTTCCCTTAGATCTGAAATTCCTTCCCTTAGATCTGAAATTCCTTCCCTTAGATCTGAAATTCTTTCCCTTAGATTTGAAATTCCTCCCTTAGATCTGAAATTCCTCCCCCTTGGATTTGAAATTCCTCCCTTAGATCTGAAATTCCTCCCCCTTGGATTTGAAATTCCTCCCTTAGATCTGAAATTCCTCCCCCTTGGATTTGAAATTCCTCCCTTAGATCTGAAATTCCTCCCCCTTGGATTTGAAATTCCTCCCTTAGATCTGAAATTCCTCCCCCTTGGATTTGAAATTCCTCCCCCTTGGATTTCAAATTCCTCCCCCTTGGATTTCAAATTCCTCCCTTAGATTTGAAATTCCCCCCCCCCCTTGGATTTGAAATTCCTCCCCCTTGGATTTGAAATTCCTACCCTTAGATTTGAAATTCCCCCCCCCCCCCCTAGATTTGAAATTCCTACCCTTAGATTTGAAATTCCTACCCTCAGATTTGAAATTCCTATACTTAGATTTGAAATTCCTCCCCTTAGATCTTGAATTCCTGCCCTTAGATCTGAAATTCCTACCCCTGGAAGCCTAGTGACTACCGTATGAGAATCACTACTCCCTGAACCAAGGTCGTCTCTGGACACGCAACAGATTATAAGAAAACTGACTCGCCCACCAAATTAAAGACTAGCAGCTGATACAGTGATAACTTTGTAGCTCATTAGCAGCCTCGTTACTTTCTTAACCATGGTAATCATTAGCGACTGTTGAACAAAGCCTGTCATGTTTACGTGCTGCAACAGAATTTTCCTTAGATGAGGCAAATTTGCCAAGGACATAATATCTATTATTGTTCTCCATGTGAAAGACACAGCGTTGGAAGTAAAGTTACCAGACTGTGACCTCTGACAAAAAAAAATGATTCACCTGGTGTATTTTGATGGACAAAATCTCATTCATTCAACAGCATACACTCGAGAGCGGCGTGTTCAAATGTCGTAACTCGGTTTTTACAAATTTTCCGGGGAAGCAAGAAACTGAATGACTTTCTTTACCAGACTTATTGGTTACGATATATTTGAAAAAATAAAAAAAATGTAATATCTAGTTTCCAGAATTTTTAACCCTGACCAGATAGCCTGCGGGCTTTCAAGGGCCACATGTGTGCCAAATATCTCAATTTTTTAAGAGAAAAAAATTGAGTTAGGATAGTTTACCATGCCGCCCTCAGCATGGCTAAGACCTTGAGAATAATGAACGGCAAATTAAAGGAGAATTGTCTATATTTGCTTCATTATTCAGTTATCGGCCGGATTTTCTTAATGGCATCGGTGGCGCGACATTGGATCAATCTCGAAATGTCCACTCTCTATGTAGTATACAGAAAATTTTACAGCTCTTTGTCCTAGTGAAAGTGGAAGAAAATGGTGTGTTCAGAAAGTAAAATGGGGAATGCCGGAATGGGGTGGGGACTTGTGCCACTACCTACCTCACCCACGCACTCTCCAGGCTCCCGTGATAAATTCTGTCTTTCTGTCTGTTTTTTTTTTTCCTTTATTTCATTCCTTTTTTCCTTTCTTTCTTTCCTTCTGTCTGTCTTGTTGTTTTTTTTCTCTATTTTCTTTTTTTCATTATTTCTTTCTGTTTCCCTTTCTTTCTTTCCTTCTGTCCCTTTCTTTCTTTCTTTTTTTCTTCCTTTTTTCTCTTTTCTCTCTCTCTTCCTTTCTTTACTTTTATTTACTTTACTTGATACCTTTTATAATTTATTGTTTTATCTCCCCACAAATCATGCAACTGAACTCTAGAACAGATAATCACCAGTTCATGCGCATAACGTAATCAACAAAAGCGGAATTAAATCTCAGAAAACCCTACCCCAAAAAAACAACCTGTCTTTCAGCTTGATTTATTATCTTTTAGTACATTAATGCATAGTCATTAAATTTTGCAGCGTCGGACACCAATAAATATTTTGTGTAATGAGACGACCAGTTTAGAATTTCACCGCTCTCAAAAATCCTGCCTTCACGACGGATCGCCCATTCTACAACTTTGCATCTTAAAGCCCTGCGCGCACCAGCCAATTATGATCGGCCAATTAGTTGGGTGATGGCGTCACGACATTGATTTTGAATGGGTTCCAACTAGTCTCATTGAAATTCAATATAGTGGTGTCACCAATCAACTAGCTGGCCGATCAAAATTAGCTAATGGGCAGTAAGGCTTAGACTTTTGCTTTTGAACCACGCACGCATTAAGCCATGCTGATAACAAAAATAGTTTGTGTTAGATTGAAGAAAGCGATCTGGCACGTTCAAAACAAAGATGGTTTACTTTAGAACTGTGAAGACGATGATGTATATGACACTTTTATAACTTTCAAAGATGTTTACACAAGGTCTGTCGGTGCAGGAGGAGCGGATTTCTGACAACTTTGTGTTGAATTGATTTATACTTTTGACATGTTTATAATCGCGATCTTAGTGCTTATTTGTTCCATCTCCATTTCCTGTTTTAAGTGTGCAGAAGAGATTTGACAAATGTACACTTTGACCCTTGTTTACACTGCGTTGTGGCACTTACCAAGTTGTTTCACAGTTCCGATTTATTCTAACCCCCCTGCCAATTGCCATAATACTAAAGCCGCAAAAGTTTGACGTCGAAACGTTTCAGTTGCACAAAAAGCGGGGTTGGAACAAACCAGAACTAAGACCGCTTGATGTTTATAGGGTTCCTACACAGTCGAAATCTTTCTAATTATATCTCTTAATCTTATTGGATGTGACGGTTTTTCCAGTATTAGACATATAATTTTCGTGGAATGACAAAGAATATTGGTTTTTATATATATGACACAGTGGGATTGTGTCTAAGGCCAACAGTGTTCTGAGTCCAGTATGTTTTTTCCACGATATTAAGGACAGTGGAGTTTAACGAGACCTGGTGCACTAGTAAGATTGAAACTAGTCTGTCTAGTCTGTCTAGTCTGTCTAGTCTAGTCTGTCTAGTCAATTGATTCAATGGAAGTGGAAGTTTGAGTCAAAACAGAAGCAAAACAGGCTTGACACCCTGCGCTACTAACGTAATATCTATAAATATAATTCATAAGTTCTCCATCTCACAACGCAAAAAGCTTTGTTTATTACGCCGCCTATAGTATTGTAATCAAATTTTGCATGTAGGTTTCTAATACCGTGGATGGTGCACCGAAGTTTGGATTTTTTTTATTGGCATTATTTTTCACTCGCCATTTGTTAGCCATTCTGTTACAGTATCATACTTGTCATCAAAAGTAACCATATCAAGCGTTCGGTTTGGTACGCAGTGTCCCATTGCACATTGAGTTCTGAAGCAAGACTGTAGATTTTTAGAGAGCGGGGGAGAGAGACACAGAGAGAGAGAGAGAGAGAGAGAGAGAGACAAAGAGAGAGAGAGAGTCACACACACACACACACACACGCACACACACACACACACACAGAGGCAACACAGGTTTGTTCAGGGCAATGCCCAGCACGTCATCTAGTATCAACCTGTTCCTGAAGAGCGCATTGTGTCCTTGTGTCGTAGGTGTACATTCAAGTAAATGACTAAAAGCAGCACGTTATTGGTTCCCAACATTACGGCCAGAATTGGCGGCGGACCTTCATTCGTTTCTGCCTGTAACATAGCCGATTGACGTAGTTGCAGAACTGAAACCATTGTAACACAATGTTACGTTATACATGCATAAAGCGATGACAGTGAAAACCTGCGAATGCACCCCAAGTTTGAAATCATGTGTTCAGGATAAACAGACAGGCAGACAGACAGACGGACAGACCGGCAGACAGACAATAGACAGACAGGAAGAATGAGAGGTAGATAGATAGATAGATAGATAGATAGATAGATAGATAGATAGATAGATAGATAGATAGATAGATAGATAGATAGATAGATAGATAGATAGATAGATAGATAGATAGATAGATAGATAGATAGATAGATAGATAGATAGATAGATAGATAGATAGATAGACATAGAGAGATAGATAGATAGATAGATAGACAAACAGACAGAAAGAGAGATATACTGACATAATTTATGTATTGCAAAAATGGCACGTTATAGTCTGCTTCGTCATGATATTCCAGACTGCAGATGATTATCTATAAATCCTGTTTATGGTAATAAACGGCCATGAAACGAAAGTGAAAATAAAACGGATTGCTGGCCTGAAGTAATCTTCTACAGGAAATAAATAAATAAATAAGAAATAGTATTACTGTTTTTGCTGTTGTGTTTGACGCGTTGCCATAAATATGACGACTCGCAATTTATGATTATTTTTTGACAGGTTTGATTCAGTGCGCGATGTGTATCTTTCAGCCAGCGGACTCAACTCTCAAGACAGTCTGTCTTGCCCTACCCAGTGCTCTAGACAGCCGTTGAACTCTATAGCCCACAACTCACAATAAAAACCCCGACGAAACAGATTTGACCCAGTGCTCGACAAGCCTCACACTTTATGTATGACCTTTGTGTATGAATGTTGCTTTTTCTCCTCTCAAAACGATCGCAAACCCAAAGCTCTTTAGGTTCTGGGACGTCCTGCCCCGCGACGCCCTGCTCCCTGAGGTACATCTGTAACTCATTCACTTCATTTTCAGGTTGTTGGCAAATTGTTTTGTAGTATTGGTCTACTTCCTTACCTGCACTTCATCTTGACGCGGTGCTTGCATAAAAATTGGATGAGATATTCGAAACTGTCAAATGTTTTAATTTATATTTACATCATGTAAATCATCTTACAAAAAAAAATGCAGCTTCCTGCACTTAATGCATATTAAATACCAGTCACGTCGTGTTCTAGGGCATTAGTGGTATTCCAGGCTGCGGGCAAATTTCGCAAAAAAAAAAATAATAATAATAATAATAAAATTAATTAATTAATTAACTTGTAAACAGGTTGTTGTGACCTTAGGTCTTGTTGCACAACTGAGAAATTCTACGTCAAAGGTTTGCGGTTTCACTTTCAGTATAAACTATTGTCAAAAGGAGTTAGAATAAATCGGAACTGTGAAACAGCTTCGTAAGTGCCACAATGCATTTTAAACAAGACTGTGTCAAAGTGTGCATCTGTTTATCCCGTTTCTCTACTTTAAAAGATCTCCATACTCCATTGTTTCAGAGAAAGGTCCCATACAATGGAAAGACATGAGACTTGCCATGATCCGATGCTACAGGAGACAGCGAGTAGATAGATAGATAGATAGATAGATAGATAGATAGATAGATAGATAGATAGATAGATAGATAGATAGATAGATAGATAGATAGATAGATAGATAGATAGATAGATAGATAGATAGATAGATAGATAGATAGATAGATAGATAGATAGATAGATAGATAGATAGACAGATATAGATAGATAGACAGATATAGATAGATAGACAGATATAGATAGATAAATAGATAGATAGATATATATATAGATAGATAGATAGATAGATAGATAGATAGATAGATAGATAGATAGATAGATAGATAGATAGATAGATAGATAGATAGATAGATAGATAGATAGATAGATAGATAGATAGATAGATAGATAGATAGATAGATAGATAGATAGATAGACAGATAGATAGATAGATAGATAGATAGATAGAGAGCAGTTTTGGTAAGTCTATTCGTATTAGTATTGTATTTAATTTTGTATAGCGGTATTTCTTTAATTCCGTTTGGGAAACGTGCCTTTGTGTCATCATGGGTTACTTTTTAATTATTACTAATAATAGTACTGTTGTTGTTAAGAATGATAGTAATTATACTAATTTGTTTATTGATTAGATTATTATTAGTATTATTTAAATTGTTACCACTCTGCTTCTATGATGGATGTGTTAAGGCTAGGACTCTTTCTTTCTACGAACAATTCGTAGACTAGATCATAAGTGGTGTGGTCCACAACATCCGCTCCGCTATTTTACGGAAAATGGCGTATGAAAAAGTAAAACAATTTTTGCCTCTATAGCGCTGAGAAGCGGAGCGGAACGGATGCTGTGGACGAGTTTACAGAAGCAAAGAGTGTTTTACATTTTATACAGTATTTCCCGTAAAATAGCGGAGCGGAGTGAATGGTGTGGACTAGAGGACTTAATAACAGCATCAAACCAGTAATTCTCATTTCTGCATGTACTTTGTTGTTTTACTTTAGATCAGAGGATCAGAGAAATTCAAGGATTTGAGTTCGAATTTGGAGAAAGCAGAGAAAGCACATCGATACAAGAACGGCCAGACTCTGCTAGGAAAAAAAGCAAGACGCTAGAAATAATAACAATAGGACAGAAGGAGACTCTATCAATTGCCTATGCTAACCACCTGTTGGGGAAATGGTAGATAAGCTGGTCTGTTTGTTTATTTGTTTGTGTTTTTTTCTTTTATTGGGGGGGGGGGGGGGGGGAATAAGACCAAATCGTTTATATCAGCTACTAAAATTGCCATATCCCATTAAAAGAGTCATTTTTCACTGCCTTCATCTGATTCACGGCCAGATGATTCAGCCACAGAACTGTTGAAATCTGACCACCCCTCCCCCCCCCCCCTCCCCATTCTCCTCATTTCAAGTTTTTGTTGTTGATTTTTGTTTTATACGTGTGTTTTTTTTTGTTTGCTTGTTTTGTTTCGTTTTTTTTTTTGCAGAAGAGATTTAAACCCTAAACCCTCAGAGGATTACTGAAACATCTATTGATCTAATAATAGAAATTTATCACTCAGTGGATTTTTGTGACCAACTTTATACAAATTAGAGTTGGCCTGAAAATTAAATACAGCTTCATGATTCCCTTTTGTCAGCTCGGCTGATTTAAAAACGAGAAAAAAATTAATAAAAATCTGTATATACACACACATTCACCTTTGTATATATGTATATATATATATATCTATTCTCATTACAAATGCCATCCATTCTCTGACGCAAAAGACAATGGCTTTTGCCATTGTGAAAAGAAAGATGTAAATTGATTCCAAAAGCGATTTTAGGGGAAAACGTGCATTATGTAGTTTTTGGCTGATCATTTCATTTTCTTGGTGTTTATTTAGAATTAATAGAATTTTGCTCGAATTGGATAACAACATTTGAGAAAATTGATGTCAAATTATTTTTGTAATTATTTATTTTTATTTGTAATATTATCATTGTAATAACCGTGTGTGTGTGTGTTATAGAATAGAAAACGAGAGAAAAAGAGAGGGAAAGAGAGAGACAGAGAGCGACAGAGAGAGAGAGAGAGAGAGAGAGAGAGAGAGAGAGAGAGAGAGAAGGAAAGAAACGCAGAGAAATAGAGAGAGAGAGAGAGAGAGAGAACGAGAGAAAGAAAGAGAGAGAAACAGAGAAATAGAGAGAAAGAGAGAAACAGAGAGAGAGAGAGAGATAGAGTTCCTTCTCCTCGCGACATCCTAGATGGTACAAGAGGATGAATATGGAAAAGGAAGAATGAGAAGACTGCAACTCAACCGTCTCTATGAAGCATTTGCTACACGAACAGCTCATGGAGGCTTTCTAAAATCTCGGGCCACCCTGCACTGTCAGTCTGACAACAATACGAACCCCCCCCCCCCCCACTCCTCTCAAAATAAAGAAAATAAAAGAGACTGATAACAATACGATCTCCCCCGCCCCCCTCCGCACACCCCCCCCCCCCAACGCATTCACATACACACACCACGTTTGAGTCTGAGTTTGGATTTTAAGGCGACTCGGCACGACAACAGCCACTTTTTTCGTCCTTCGCGGTCTATTTGAGTATCCGTTCTTTATCTATATTTGGTATTCAGAGCGTTATCAATTTAAATATCACCAATTAAAATTAAGCAGTTCTGTATACATTTCATTACAATGGTAGAATTCTCTGAATTTGTTTTCCATAAACCTGAAATGAGTTTTGTACATTTGTATAAAAGAGAAGAACTCCGAAAGAGACAGATAATGAATACTGATGTCATTTGTGGAGAGAGGAGACAATAGTGGAGGCTACAGGGAATTGCTCTGAATTCATACATACATACGGGTGTCTACCGATTCGTGGTGATTTCAAGACGGGCACCCGGCCAGAATCATTATTTTTATCGGCAGGAAATATCTCTGAAGCATTGAAACAGTTTATTGATATTTGAATATGGGAAAATCAAAGTAAAACAACGAACAAACAAACAAAAAAAAACACGAAATTCTCATACAGCAGAGCACAGTAAACGAAAACATGCATTTGATCCGTTTTTAAATCGTGAATTATCGTAAAAAATATAGATAGATAAAATAGATAAATAAATACATCCAGCCCCCTCTACACAATGCTGAAGTTTTTCATTAAGACTTGATTTCATTTCATTCGCATCAAGATTTGTTGTATTCTGCTGACTCCATTTGGATAAAGAAATAGTTTATGTGAGAGCGGGGTTTGGAGATGATAGAGGACGCGATTAAAATTCAAAGAGGACGATTTCTTATCCCGTGTGCCCATTGTGAAAGCGAACAGCTCGTTTCGCTGTTCCCGGGTCCCTTACAAAATGGGTCAGCGTAAGTTAGGGGGGATTCGTCTTTTGAGTGACTTGACAACTGGCTAGTGTTGATGATGGCAAACACCCAGGGTAAAGAACGTCACGAGAGAAATGTCTGCGGTCAAAGAGATTGATCTTTCTAGGTGTTTCAGCTCCAAAATATCTGCAGGCCATACGTTGAACTGCAGCCAGGTCATGATTCCTGGCTGACGTTCTCCGCTTTCTTTCTGTTTCTCAAACCTCAATAAAGACTCTATTACTCTTCATGAAGTCAATATGATAGGCCTATTGAAATCGAATTAATACTAAAAAAAATACAACAGTATACCTGGGGGTAGGTACAGTGTCACTGTCATTGTAAAATTATATTCCAGGGTCAGAATCTACCGCTAAATGATATTGATTCAGTGCTGACTTTTCGAATGCAACCGATGCGTCTGACTGATGGAAGCATATTTTATTGCCAGTCCTAACATGAAACCGCGCACTAGCGAAGAACCCAAATTATGCAGGAGAGGAAAAGAATCGTTTTACTTAACCGTATTTCTTCTCTTATTAGTGACATAATATTCTGAATAGCAATACATAACATTTGAAATATTGTGCTCCCGCCTGTTGAATAGAAAAACTAAATTCTTCCAAGAAGTTCATCATACCACCTGGCACAAAAAGTCATCAGTGATATTATTGTTACCATGATCAAAATGTCCTTATTTGTTCTACATGACTTTGTAATGTAAGAGAAAGGTATTACTCATAGGTGTTTCACCTTGATATTTTAAGGCTTGAGGGACAGTTTACAATAGCGTCTATTAATAACGTAATCTGGTGTCTTAATAGAAATTCCAAGCGCCTTGAGCAAACTCGTTTGGATTAGGCGCTATATAAATGATCTTCATTATTATCATTAATCTGGTGCCTTAATAGAAATTCCACATGTGAGGCACGAGTTTGGCACGACTAACAGCTCAGCCTAGATTCCCTTCCAGGTGGAGAAGCATTTCTATACAAAGTCCCAGTATCAAAGACGTATGGGCAGAGAAAGACAGGCAATGTCCAGCATTGCAAATTCTTTGCCACGCATGAGCTTTGGGCGTCCAGTAGCTCGTGTCAAAACTGCTGCGGGTTAAAACCATTGTCGACACTGGGAAAGGGCCGAGACCACATTCGGCTCCGCTGAAGTCGTCTTCAGACTGGGCGATGATCATGATGCCTTTCACATTCTTCTCTTTCAGGAAATCCACTTTCTGGGCGATGGATTCCATGTCTTCATAAGTTATCCATGAGTAAGTGTCGTACCTGAGAAAATAATAATATTAAAAGGCAGTAAGGCCTCCAGTGTAATCATGAAAGGCTTTTTAACCCCTGAGCCTTAAATTCTACAAAATATCATATTCCGCATAGAAAAGAAGTAAATGAGTACGTACGTGGCCATATTTTAAAACGTCTTGAAGTTCGCTAAATTTTTAATACTTTCGTTGATTTTGAGCCGGAGCCCCAACTGAGTTGAACAGAAGAAAGTGTTCCGACATTTTGAGCCGGAAAAAGGAGACGCTTTTTCTTCGAACAGAATTAAAGAGTATGACAGGAAATTCCGTCCTGCGCCTCAATTTACACACTAGTGATCGAAATTCAACTTTAAAAATCACATCTGTGTTTTTTCCGAGACAGCGGGCCAATTTGTGCAGATAATGAACATTCATTAATTTTGCCTCTTGATCTTTCCGCAAGTTATTTCATCTGATCATGTCCAACTTTTGAAAATAAAGATGGTGAGGATGTCTTAATTTTGTCACTCCCCGATGTCTTGATAAGTTATTCATTAGATACTGTCCAACTGTTCAGAATAATGATGTTGAAGTCGTTCGAAATTTGTGGCCCAGGTCCCTTTATGTTATCCGTGAAATTCTGTTATACTTGAGAATATGCAGATAACGAAAATGTTTTTAATTTTTTCACTCTAAGTTCACAGGATGTTCCACTTTAACCCCGGCTTTGAAGACCTGGAATCTCTTGCTCTAATTAACTGTAAAATAAAAACTTAAAACTCTGGAACCAAGAATCAAACTTTAATCTTGTGTGGCTGGAACCACGAAGTTCCTTTTTCCAAGTACTGGACTTGTCGTCTCTTCCCTTCGCAAAAAAGGGCTTAAACATGCGATGCCCGGCCCGAGGAATAATCTTATAAAAGCATTCTAAAGACAACAACTGCCAATGTCACTCGCCAGTACGGTTGTCACTTGGGAAATCTGAGATTATGTTTTACGTTGGAGTACATGTTTTAAAGCGGATGATTGGTGGACGCTTCTGATAAAATCTCCGCTTGTCCTATCGTTCTTTTGTGTTTTGTCTATCATGTTGCTTCTTCCTAGCACAATGTGATCATTTTCGCTTCGACGCGCTTCCTTCAAGCTCATACTCTAAACATATTTCAAAGATCTAACTTTAAAACCAGCCAGACACATACAACAACAGATAAAGCACTTGCTGCCAGCAGAAATAGGCTTTATCTCTTTAATTATTGACTTAGAGAAAACGGATTTTCCCACT
Source organism: Onchidella celtica (assembly GCA_963931925.1). NCBI lineage: Eukaryota > Metazoa > Mollusca > Gastropoda > Systellommatophora > Onchidiidae > Onchidella > Onchidella celtica. The sequence goes on along the minus strand of OZ007578.1, from coordinate 1,737,592 downwards.
AAGTGACTCGCTAATTCTCAGGCAATCAACACTGAAAACGAAATCTTGTAGGCCACAGAACTGGTCACAAAAACTGTCTGGTGACTTGAGGATGCAGACTGTATTAAACATGTGCATTTACTTCCGACCATTCCCCCCCCCCCCTCCCCTGTATTGCCATCTGTTTTAGGGTGAGTGAGAGTGAAGGGGAAGACCGAGGGTGATTCATCTTACCAAAATGGAGTCTTGTCTTGGCTAGATGCCCTCATCCATGTACCACGAGAAGCAAACCGACACATTTCATAAAAGTAGACTTGCCTGTGAAATTGTGAATCAGCGACGATGAGCGGACAGTTTGTAGTTCAAGCAAAGATACTAGATACAATAATATGAGACAGCTAGCGCACTTCGTGTGCAGAGTTGGCACCGCCACCTAACGGCAAATGTTCGTTAAATCATAAACAATGCCGAAAGCCAATATAGGGAAGATATTGAATTTTACTTACTGTTCAGCTATCAGTGCGGGCCTCGATTTAAACCACTTATTATTTTTGTAATTATGACTTCAATCGCTATGGGAAAACTCGGGACTTTTGTTTTCTTTTTAGTTCCGGTAGGACTGCAACCAGTCAGGATCATTATTAATTTTTTTCATTATATCAAGCCCCGCCCCCAATCACCGCGCAAACTGTGTGCATGATTTTTTTAGAGGTGGGAAGAAGGGAGTGCCTCGTCTTATTGTATGTAGTATCTTTGGTTCTAGTGTGTTTAGGAAAACCAAAGTGGTTGTTGCTGCTGTTTTAACCCTGCACAATCTAGTGTTCCAATTAAGAAATGCTTTATGTTGTACCCAATGTTCTTATGCTTGAAAGACGTTTTAATGTATCACCAAACAACACTCTGATCTAAATATTTTATGAGAAAATTACGTAAAATCTTTTTTTATTGAATGATTGTTTGTCTATATGAATATTTACATCCCATGCATTTTGCTGAATATCATTTTGATTGTACACTGCGCCATTTTATGTACATTACTTTTCGTATTTATTGTGTGATTTGTTTGTTTCTTCATCCGCTGGCTTTTGCTAAATAGAAATATTTAATCAAAATAAAATAAAATGAAATAAAATCGAAGTATAAATTTGAAAAAAAACATTATGTAATTCAAACATGAACATTCACAATCATTTGACCATTTTGAGTCAGTTTCGCAGGATTCAAGACCTCTGACAGAGGGAATCTACATGTGGGCATTAAGTACGTTGACAAGAAAACAAAATGAAACTCATGGGAGACCAAAGCTACAGTGGATCTGGACAGGACGACATTCAAATAAGGCTGTTCGAAACCGGAATTGAAAACATGGAATGTTGCCTTGTAATTGGTGACGATAATATTACTATAGATCACTGGTTCTCAACGTGGGGGGATTTGATTTCCAGGGGGAATGGGAATGAAAACGAAGACATGGCCAACAAGGATGCGAAAACGATGTAAGGGTGTAGGACCGATGGCGGCCGGGGGAATGGATAAGGCTCTGGGGGCAAATACATTTAGCAGCCACTGATTTGTTCAACAGTACACGTAGATGGTTTTTTGTTGTTGTTGTTGTTGTTGTTTTTCAATTAACAGAAAAGACCAGTACTACATGAAGACCGATTTCTGTTTTCTGATCAATAATTAACACGCCTGTTGTGATTACCAAGGCTTTGAAAAACTTAATATCATAATTTGTATGTAGTCTGTCTTCTTGTGAAATGTGTGCGTTGGATTTGATTCGGGAGAAAGGGTGGGGGGGGGGGCGATTAAAAAAATTGGAGCCTAAGGGGGCGATTGCCCGAAAAAGGTTGAGAACCGCTGCTATAGATGATGAAACGGATGAAACAACAACAGTAATTTTCTTAGATATTGTATTTTGTCCGTGAACAATGAACGAATGACCAACTGAATAAACGAATGGGCGTCTCTATTATTAAGTCACAATTTCCATTACCCAGGAACGCCACCAGTTCCTTTAGGACTTGGCCCGGAGACGTGTGCCTCTCGCCCTGGTGCTGCAAGTCCGCTTAGCGTGAAACCATGGCCAATCTCAGAAGACAACATAGTCGTAATGAATGGGACCGTCATGGATATAAAGAACTTGATTTCAATAATCGAAACAGTTACGAAAGCTAACAGTGAAAGCAAATTGTCGGGATAGCAGTTTCTATTTCAGATTATTGGATAAATAATGAACGCGTGGGCGGGGGAGGGGGGGGGCGGCGGAATGGCAGTCTTCATCATGATAGAAGTAATACTGGCTGACTGACCAATTCCTGTGACAACAACGACCTTTCTAAAAATACCGGTGGTACTGGTGATTATTCTAGTTGAAAAGCCTCAAAATGAAAAATATATAGTGGAACCTGCTTAAAACGAAAGCGGATGACAAGAAATTTCTCTTTATCCGAAACATTTCTGTGGTCCCGGCGTAATCCTACTATGTATAATCCTTATAAGTTTCGTTTCTTTACACGGAAAGAAAATCACGTAACACCGTTTCTCGTTCACTTTCGCAGTCAAGCGAGGGTGCTGTCTCCAAAGTTCAATGTCTTTGATGCGAAATAAAACATTCCAGCTTTGTTAATTTCGTGTACCCCTGTACAGGCCTACTTGGTGGGGTTGCAGGAGAGGAGGGGAGACTCTAGAGCAGTGGTTCTTAACCTGGGTTCGATCGAACCCCAGGGGTTCCGTGAGTCAGTTTCAGGGGTTCGGCAGTTTGGTTCACCCCACTCGTATGATATACATATGTTTTGAATTTGAAGAGAAAAAAAGCACATTTTATTTTTCCAACTACGAAGGGTTCGATGAATGCATGTATGGAACTTGTGGGGTTCAGTACCTCCAACAAGGTTAAGAACCACTGCTCTAGAGTCTTTCAACTGGCCGACGAAGACACCAGACAGAAAGGTATTTTTTTTAACCAGTCACCATCTGGCTATCTGATTCTCTCATCATTCTGCGGACCATTACATAATGTCACGGGTGTCACATCGACAACAACACATAAAAATTTACTGGCAGTACTAGTCCAGTAATTCAAATACTTTCCACTATCAGCAGTTTATACAACAACCCACACTCTGTAGTTTTACGCTACTGTTCATAAAGGTGCATCTCCTTCACATGTGCGTGCACACACACATATAGGCTTACATACACAAGCACAATGGATTTTGGCTGTTGGTTACAGTACATCAAGAAGGGTAATAAACTGAAATTGCCAAGATGTCTTTTTACTTCCCTCTAAGAGGCTAAAAATGGTGATTTAAAACAATTACTTTTTGTCCAAAATACTGTTAATACGAAATACAGTTGTTGGTCCCCTGAATTTCGGTTCAAGCAGGTTCCACTGTATTATGGTGATCTTCTTTGTTCAATGTGCAATCATTGTGGAATCATTCCTTCAAAAAAAAAAAAAACCAAGACATTTAAGAGGAACAGTTTTTGGCGGAGCAGCTCAGTGGTTAGAATAGTTATGGAGCCAAGGCATTGCTGGAGGTCCCAAGTTCGAATCTCGCACAATGCGGATTAAGACCTGACTATACTCTTGCAGTGTGAAGGCACCCATTCATATACGGGTTTACTCCACGCAAGCCTCCCCAGTGAAAATGATCCTACTTTATGAGGGAAAGGAACAGTATAATCAGGGGATAATAATAATCGTTGCTATGAAGGCATAGAAAATTGATGCCCGATGTCAAAATATAGGTCATATGTAATAATTAGCTTGAATAGCGCTCAGATCGACACACAGACAGACAAATGAACAAAAAATAAGATCATCATGCTTACACTCACACATATTAACAAAACTTCGTCTACTCTCACACTGAAACCTCTAAGACCAAAGGGGGCATCATTCAGGTTCA